>JAJVSH010000019.1:517355-572468 GCA_021460005.1 Tetramorium alpestre | reverse complement strand
TTTGTTACATTTTTGAAAGATCCAACTTAAGAATCTTTATGAAGAATATAAAACATCGAAAACTGAAGAGAATGCAAATATTCAAGATTTTATGGAGATATAAAGTTCCATGGATATATATATATATATATATATATATATCTTATTTTAATATATGAAATTATCCGTAGACTCGGATTATAGGATTAGGTAGGATTACACAATTACGTATGCAAGTATACAGAATGACATGTGCACGTACGCCGCAGGCATTTTAGTTCTATCGTAATTAGTTATAATACTACAGTCCGACAATGGCTTTACCCGTTGAAGAGGACCAGCCAGAGGATTGTTGGAAATTATGCGCGCATTAATACGAAAAGGGCAACTTGTCAAACATACAGAATACGCCATGTCTGTTGAACAGAGAATTATTATTCTGATAAAACTCCACGACGAGACACGAGAAAATGAATGCTTAAAGGCAGATAAATACAAATAACTGACTATATAATATGACTATATAGTATGACTATATAATCCGGTATAAATCACGCGAATAATTTTAACAAGCGCCATCAATAACGGAGTATCTCAACGGCGCGGCGATACTCGACTGCGTTGAGGCCCTATAAATGACTCTCGGCTAACCGACCAAGTGCTCACGGATGCTGTCCGGCGAGGAAGAAACCGCAGCAACCGTGCAAAAACGCAACTTACATCCGGCTCGTTTGCGCGCGCCAACTTCTCCGTGTAATTTTCGCACGTTCCCCACGACAAATCATCCGCGCAGCCTTCCGCAACGCGCAAGGCGTTCTGACTGTTCGTGCATCGTATTAAGACGATCTAGCACCGACCGCGGCTCGACTGGTAGTGCGAATAGCGTGACTATTTGGTGGGAATCAAAGTCACGCTACCTGCACGAATTCGTTACATCACGCGTCCACGCGCGAGCGAGTTCTCCCATCCACGTTCAGGGCCGCGTTCAACGTGTTCCAAGTGTTTGCATTAAAATAAAATCGAGAAATTCGTAACAAAACCGAGCTGTCTAGCTTCTCTTTTGTTTTGAATAATTTATAGAAAATTAAAAAGTTACTCAAGTCAAATAGCTTTGAAGTGGCACAGTGTAAGAAATAATATATGTTTCAGTATTACAGGGTTGTTTTTCCCTTAAAAATTTTCAAAGTAGAGGTCAACTTCGCAACACAACCAATTCTTGTAAAGTTTGAAAGTTTATTTTTAATTAACTATTATTAATTTCGTATATAACATGGTTGTTGAATCAGCGCAGCGGGTTTATTGAAAATCTATTTAGTGACGCATACATTCGATCACACGATACGCAATAAACGCGGAATGATGATGATGATGACGGACCGGCCCTGGAACACGTGAGTTAGCATACGTCAGACACACATGAAAGAAGGCGGCGCGATTATCTGACAAAACCGCCGACTGGCCACTGGATATTCTTGCGTATCTTCAGTAGAACCAGGCGAAACACAATACCCGACAGTGTATCGTTTCGCGGCGTAGAACACAGCGCATCACCCCGATCTCCGCGTTCTCGTCTCTCGTGGCGGGATAAACGCCGCGTTCCCGTTAAGGCACCGGGATTACATGTCGATCTATCCCGCGATAGCATGTCTTCCGTAAGGACATCGCCATGCCGGAGAATATTGTCGTCAGGATCGTCTACGCGCCGAAGTACTCTAAGGTGGATGGAACTCTATATTGCGAATCGATGTGGTGGATTTACCGTAAATCCTTGCCAAGTTATCAACTATTCGTGCATCTGATGTTAATATAGTGATTGAAGTGTAACTAAATGCGACGTAGATTATTTAAGAATTGTTTAAGTTACATAAGCCTGAAGAATATTTAGTACTTAAATATTAGAGATTGAACGAATTGTTTATTGAGTGCTATAGCAAATTTTTTAATATAATTTTTTAACTTTTATAATTTTTTAAGTATACACTTTATATTCTATTATATATTTAAACTTTTAGACATATTTTATATACACAACATAATTTTAAAAAGTTTATTATTATGTATAACAATTTTTATTTATTCAATTTACATTTTCATCGAAACTATTAGGAAGAAAAATAATGAAAGATAAAATGAATTTTTAAGTGAAGATTAAAGTAGTAAAGTCTATCTGCACGGAGAAAATTTGATTTTCTGACCTGACATTGTTTTACGGATAAACTGAGTTTCGCGGCAATCAGAGACAAATTTTGCGGTTCTCGGATAGGATTCAGGTGAAATGGAGTTGCTCACAAAAGGCTCCTCTTTGAAACGAATTTAGAAAATTTCATTTACTATGAGTGACGAATTTCGTCACAGAAGAAAATCTCACTTTATATATTTAGCTGATGGCAAAAGAGAAATATTTTTAAAAACGTAATTATTTTAAGACTTTTACATAATTTTTACAAAACCTTTGATGTTATAAAATGTCAGTTATTTCAATTTTTTGAGCACTTATACAACAAAATAGTATTTTTATAATACTATGAATTTAAATTATCTTCCGAATATTTTTGTCAGTGTTGTATATAATATTCGCAAAACTTTATAAATCTTCCATTTTGCTATATTTGAATATATCATCGAATTACAGGTGCAGACATCAGCATTGGTGTCAACACCTGCGAGGACGCCGGGTGTCGGTGCGGATTCAACGATGACGGGACCGGGAAAGGGCGGAGGTCGCGTGACGGAGGTGATGGAGCTTTGTTACGTCACCGAGAGGATCATCGCCCTTTGGTATAGAGAAGATGCGCAGGGTGTCCTCGAACATGCCACGACCCTTCTGCGCGGGAAACATGCCGATAATTACATGGTGAGAATTCGAATAATTCTCATAGCTTCTCTCGCTATTCTTTCGAGGTAAAAAAAAGAAAGCGTTATGCACTTTGCAACATTTGTCAATGTTGATAACTTTATGATTACAAATATTACAATTTATATAAGATCTCTCTTATGTAAACATAATAATATTTTATATAATTTAAAAGAATAAAATTATAAAGTTATTTCTTATAATATTTCTTTCCTATGTTTTGCAATTTTGCAATTTTTTTAAGATCTTGGATATCTTGGGTTTTCAGATCTTTAATTTGTCATCGCCCGGCCGACCCGGCGAGCCGAATACGAGGGAAGCTGGATGGCCGCAGGGATTAGCGCCAAGTTTGGAGAGACTATGTGCTCTCTGCAAGGAGCTGGACTCCTGGTTAAACGGCGCTTCTAATCGCGTCGTTGTTCTGCATGCCAGGTGAGTTTTGCGATTTTCAAATATTTATCTTTGATTTCTCTTGTAATAAACTTTAACAGAAAAGATAATAATCAAGTTTATAATTCAACTTACGAGCGACTTAATAACGCTTAATTTATCTATCACGAAGAACAGTAATACTGAACGAATCTCGCAAGATGAAAGGAAATCCTTTTTAAAAGATACAAGTTATGAGCGCAAAACTCTCTATGTACGCACTTGTACGCATTCGTGACCTGGTTTTTGTAGAACGGCCAATGTTCAAGTGATTGGCCGCAAAAGCCATAATTTTGCCGCGATATACGTTCACCGCCCCCTCGAAACTCCGCGGCCGTAACTTCCCGTTAGTCATTTCCATTCATCGTGAATAATAACGTCATTAGACCGCGATCAGCCTGCGGCGAAATCTTTTCGTATCCTACCTCTTATGGAGAAGGTACGGAACCGACATTGCGCGTTCGCGGTACCAAGTTAACGTTATCATTCTCTTCAGGGGCAGCAAGGAGCGGCTGGGTGTGGCAGTGTCCGCTTATATGAACTACAGCAGCATCTGTGGAGGACGCGATCAAGCGTTGGACAGGTTCGCCATGAGAAGGTTCCTCGACGACAAGATCGGATCGCTGCAGGTTCCATCGCATCGAAGGTAACGAGAAAGAGGGAGAGAAATATCACGTGTATATTATCTGTTGACGTGCGACGTTAAATCTCATTCTTGTATTTGCACTCGCAAATAATTCAGACAGCGTCGTAAAATTATTTACGAGCGGGTGCATCGCAAAAAGTTTATAAATTTATTATTTCGTAATTCTTGTTTTAATCGCTGTACGTTCAACATAATCTCGTTCTCGCAATTTATTTTAATTCTCATTCGTTGACACTTTTAATGACAGGCAATTGATCGTGCCGGAAAATCTTACTCCATAAATCTATTTTACAATATTTCATATTCAATTGACTGATTGTGTCTGACATTTCACAAATGTAATCGTCTTTGTCACATTTTATTGCCACTGTTTAATTTTAAAATGTAAATATTAAAAAGTACTTTTCTAAATAATATTTTGTCACTTAAAATTTTGAAATTGAGATAATAATATTTATAATAATGCAATAATTCATCAATATAAATTCTTCAGCTTTTTTTGCACCCATTTTTTTCTCATCGAGAAAAGCTACTTATTAATTCTGAATTAAATAAAATGTACGAAAATGCATGCTGATTTAAATTTACATGCGGAGGCAGTCGTTTCTATGTATCAATGATTTGACGTTTATCGAGTTTATCGCGGAAACCAAATTCTTCTTTATACCTATTACACCGCAATTTCTTCTTTATACCTATTACACCGCATGGAAGAAGGAGCGTATAACTAGATCGCGTTTATTACTACGGCGATCCTATTAAGAAGGACACTTTACGTCCTTGAGTAGCCATCCTCTCGCCATCCTATTTGTTATCTATTCTACGCACCATCGACTTGAAATGTCGAGTCCTCATTACCTAGTCATCATCATCTTCAATCATCCTTGCTCGTTTTCTGCCATCCTTCGTGTTCCTCTGTCGCCATTAATCATGTTGATACCTATCCGATCATTCCTCCATAATGTATTCCGGAAATTCGTTCGGAATTCCTCAGAACTTCGGAATAGCATCGACGACTTTTAAAATTGCAACTCCATAATCGCTTCGTTCACACCATGATTACAACATTTACTGGCGAGGGAAGAGCGCGAGGCAAGATGGTAGTAACAAAAATAAAATGATCAGCCATGCTGCGCACTTAACGTTTTTGTTGTTGAAAAGATGTTTCTGTCAGCCGGTTCTATCGCGCGTACTACGAACCATTGATCTAAAGATAGCGAGCTCTCATCATCATCATCATCGGCAGNCTTATCGTTTACTTCATCGCCGTATCGTCGTATGCATTCATAATGATCGTAATGAAACGCGATCGGGCTTGCATGCAGCCGTTTCTTTTAATCTCGTTCGCACTTGTAGCCAACGTAATATCTTCCGATTCAAATACAACCTGATTGGAGGAAAAGCTTTTTTTCGCTTACATAAGAAATTAAAATTGATAAAGATAATCGCATAAAGATAATCTTATTTACCGTGCGTATAATTCAAAAATGTGTACGCCGCGGTTATTTAAATGATCATTTATATGTAATGATGTTAAATTATTATTAATTTATTGTGAACAATCAATATAATTGCTTCAATAATCAATTATCTAAAGACTAAGAATGGTTACTCAATAACATAATGATCAAATTATTCAAAAATACGTATTCTGTATAATAAGTTGCTTGCCCAGTCATTTATTGAAATAAGAATATTGTTCTTATAATGCTGTTATATAAACTAATAAACATTGAAGTATAACATCTGTACTATTAATTGGATTTTTATCACAATATTTTCTGAATAAATTACACGAATAAAAATTATTATTTGGATAATTACGCAATTAATTAATTAATATTAAAAATTGTTTAATAGGGCAATGAGATTAAATTACTGGCAATTAATATTAAATTTTTTTTTCTTGTTTTCGAGCTCAACGATCTAATTGCCGCACTTTGATCATTTTTTCACGTATGTTTCCATTCCTCTTGTGATTTATGCTCGCGATTCGATCAACCGGTTCCTTTTAACGAAACAAGCGCAACCCATCCGGCAGTTTATCGCGCGTATTACGCGCCATCAACCCCGGCGCAATCACGACTGCCGTATCATTACCATCATCGTCGTCCTTATCATCGTCCTTGTCATCCGCGTCGCCGTACGCACTCATAATGATCGTAATGAGCCGCGACCAAGGTGTGCCTGCGTACATGACGACTTCCTTGCTGCCTCTTCTTCTTCTTCTTCTTGCTTGTCATATCGCCTTCTCTTCGTGGTCCTCACGCTTCTCCGGTTCTGCCTACCGGAGTTCCTCCATTAATTCCGCGAGCCGCGAGCATTAGCATGTCGTTAGCGTAGCTGCGCTCTCGCGAGCGTATGAAACCATTACTAGCCTGCCTCTGAGAGATCTCTTACGACGAATGATGTCGAACGTTAGTAGCACGTACTCCTATCTGCATGCTCGTCCGACATGCACACCTCTTCGTGTCACGAGTCAAGGCTTCCATTGGTCGAACCATCAATCCCATTCATCATGCATGCGCGCATTTGCGACTTGAGAGAAATTTGCCTCTTCGTTCTTTTTTCTCGTTTTGCAATGTTGGTCGTACCAGGAAGATTGTCTCTCTCCTCTTTATAGATCTCACCGATTTATTCTTTAAACTATCCGATTGAAAGTCAGAAATTAAATTTAAGATTAAAAATGCAATAGCATACTTATTTTTAGATGTCATGACATCTAAAATTTGCAAATATAATGATGGTCTCCTGGATTTTCCAGGTACATCGAGTACTTCAGCGGACTGCTGTCAGGCTCTCTCAGAATCAGCCAGTCGCCATTGTACCTGACCCACCTGACAGTCCTCGGAGTGCCACTCTTTGAGCCGACGGGCTGTCGAGCCTTTCTTAAAGTATACGAAGGACTTACACCGGTTTACACCTCGGATCTATATTCGGTGACGAATGCACGCGAATTTACAGTTAATCTCGGCGGACTTCGACTGAGGGGTGACATCTTGGTCAAGTGCTATCATAGGGTATACTCGAAGCAGACTCGAGAAGTCATGTTTTCTCTCCAGGTAAGAAAGTAATGTACACAATAGATGATATTTTTAATATATGTATAAATATATTTTTATGCTATTAAAAATTGCCATTACAAAATTTTTATTGCTCAACTTTGCCACAATGTAATTTCGCGATATTTGATTTCGCATAAGTATATTTTCATAAAATTATGCAATATTGAAATTTGTATCGAATAATATCGATTCAACATCCATTTGTGTCATTTATATCCGTTTCATACAAATACATCATGCATGATGCATTGATGATGAATGTATTATAACACACAAGTGACATGACGTGAAATCAGAGGCATAAATGATAGCTTATGCAAAGCTATTCGCAAATAGTTACAAGGACAATGAAGTAGATCTACGTGTTCGGGAAAAAAAGACGATCAACATTTGCGCATTAGTTTTATGCCTGTTGGGTAAATAACGTCCTCTGAAAACGACGTAACGATCAGTTAATAACTAGATACGCTTTTTCCTGAACACAGGAAAAAAACCAATATCTAAGAATTCTGTGAAAAAATACATCGAGTGCGATATGTGTTACATCAAGTTTTATTTTGTTAGAGTGATAAGATGCAGAAAAAAATCGCACTTATTTAAATTGATTGATGTTCTAATGTATATATTTTACGCAAAGCAACAGTAGCATTTGAATTTGCATACTTGCAATATCTCTCTTATTATAATTGATCTCTTTGCCGTATTTTACAACGATAATTTATACGTATATATACATTTATTAGAAATCGTGTCGTTTTTCCGAAAAATTTTATTCTTAGAGTTCCGTTAAATCTTCAGCAAGAATAAATCAATTGCAAACTCTTCAGAAACTCTACAAACACGAGAATAGTTGGTAGCGACGTACTACATGACTTTAAGTAAGATTAATCGTTTCTACCAATCAGTGATTACGTCGTGCATATTCTCACATCGACCATTGTTCCCTTAGTTCCACACGTGCGTGATTACGGAGAATGTCGTCTCCTTCCCGCGATCGGAGCTCGACGTCGCCTGCGATGATCCTCGATGCCCGCCTGACAGCGTGGTGACACTTTACTTCGCCACCGACGCGAAACGTCAGGACGGCCCAGTCCCAGCGCCGACACCCGCCGTGCCGCATGCATCGGCGCATCACGACCCTATCCTGCATTGGGACAGCTACACGAATCTCGAGATCAGCGACGACGGTGAGTGCGAATTTCTTCATGCTCTTAACGTGGCTTTTCGAAAGTGCTAAGGAAAAGTTATAACTCATTTTTTAGAGCACACAATATAACTCAAAATCAAATTTTTTTTTTAAAGTTTGTCACAATTAAGTGTTGATTATTAGTATCTGAACAATTGTCACACAAGTTAGTTAAAACCCCACAGAACATTTACAAATATTTGGCAATAAATAAACGAAAAAATTCTAATCTCAGCGAATATAAAATGACATTGCTTACATTTATATTAACGTTCATGTGTTTTGTTTCTAACTCGCACATAAAATACATAATACGATGGATATTTGAATATTTTATACACGATTTAAATAATTTATACACGACGTGATGTTGCAAGTAAACACAAAGTAACAATAATGTAACGTCAATATTATAATTTCTACTCGACAATATTATTGTTATATACAAAACATGTTATATTGTAGTTATATTAGTGAGTACGAAATTATAACATTATAACATTATGACGTTATATATTACATTGTGTTTACTGGGTTGAATTGTCTTGTAATGAGATATTGATTTTTACGTTTTAAAATTGCATTTGGATTAGACAAGATATAGAATTTCATATAAAATCTGAACTCTACTGTTGTGCCAATAACATTTGCAGATACTTGGCAGTAAATAAGCGAGACTTAAATCTCGGCGAATATAAAATGACATTGCTAACATTTATGTTAACGTGTGTTTTGTTTCTAAATCGCACATAAAATATATAAAACGATGAATATTTAAGTATTTTATATACGATTTAAATAATTTATACACGACATGATGTTGCAACAGAAACCAGCTCTTATTAAATGTTTCTTGTTCACAATGTGATTCTTGAGAGTGGAAGTCGCTAGAGTCTGTCTTTTGTATATCTCGTAAATTTAACGATACGGACTTGCCGATTAATTTACCGATATCGTGAAAGCCGCGACCCGCGGCTCCACACCAGGGGAACTCATCGTCGTTGAGTAATACCCACTAATTTTCGTCGTAATGGCACCCAATTAACCTCGATCTGACAGCGAGAGCTAGTCAGAAATACAACTTGGCTAGTGTTCACGGCAAGGGAGGGAGGGAGCGAGCTAGACGAAAGAGCAGCAGTCAGTATAGTGCATTTAGAATGGCTGACTAACGCCGCCGGAAATATGTTCTGCCAAGTGGAAGGAAAATGGCGGTTTATCGCGACGGGGGCGATTTCCACGGCTGGAAATAGATCAAAGGTCGGCCGGATGGATGGGCAAGGTCCATCGTGTTAGCTGCTTCCGAGTATAGCGTTTCTATCCTGTCGTTGCCTATTTCACATCTTCACTTTTCTCTGATGCCCCAGTCTGGCTTTTTAATGAGATGATGAAGTGGTTGTCATAATGAATACCCGCGATATAGAATTTATTTTCTAAATTCAATTAAGAATATTACGAAAAGAATAACAATTAAAAACTTTAACGTATACAAATGAAAAGTATTCGTTAAAACCTTACATAAAAGTGGAATCTCCTAAACTAATTTTCTCAATTTAATTAAGAAAATTGTAATATATTCTTTTCAATTTCTCTTTAAATCCTTTCATTTAATTCTAACAATTGAATTAATAATGCCGTTCGCTGTTCAAACTAAAATCTTATTAACAAAAAAAAGATTTGCATTCGTTACGTCTTTATCCATGCTTAGCAAAGGATAATAGGATCTAATATAGCGATTTGTTCTGCTCGATATACTACTTTAATCGAGACGATTGCGTCATCGCCATGATTCCTCCAAAAGCACGCGCCGGCAACACGGAACGACCAACGCTCTCGGAGTCAATTCGTTTCGTTAGCGATCGGCCGGTGGGTTCCAATAAAGCTGTGACCCAAATTGCGCGCAATGCTAAATCGACGCCGTTTGTTGTACGGGACGAAGAGTGACGGCGGGCGAGACCGAGAAGAAAAATGGAGGGTGCCCGTGAGCGGCGTGACCCTGTGGCCGAAGGGAGACGAATAGATCAATGGATAGGTTGCGCCGATTGAATGCCGGTAGTTTAACCGAGCCGTCGGTGACCCATCTGCCGGATATCCACCCCCTCCCTCCCACCCCCTATGTGGCCGACTGAAGGGTGTGACCAAACTGAAATCAATTCCATCTCTCGGTAGCCAGATATTCCCGCGAGCGAAAGAGATATTCGTGTATCCCGTCGTTGTCAGAATGCGATCGATTATCGAGATTCTTCCGCATAACTCGGGATCAGTCTCTCCCCTCCGAGTTCCGGTTATTAGAAAATTAATAAATATATTTAAATATTTATTTTAAAAAAAATTAAAACTGACTTAAACATACAGACGGAATGTACATACACGGAGAGAATTTTTCGTTATATTTTACCGTAAAATTCACGACAAATTTTAACATGTTTGGTGATAAGAGTAGGATAACTAGACAATTACATAAAAATAAAAAAAACCTGTTAAATATTACCGAAAATGATAGAAATCTGTGAAATGTACAACAGAAATTTTATAAACTACATAGTAAATTTTTATAACTACATAGTAAAAATTACCAAGCAGATTGTAATATTATTCAGACAGATTTTATATTTTATTGTGATAGATATGAATAAATTAGAGAGAATTTATAAAAATCTTCCAAATTTTAGTTATCCCACGATTACCATGATTTTTAGGCTAAATTTTAAGAGAAAATTCTCTCCGTGTACGTACTAATCGTGCTATAAAACTTTTAAAATGAAGGTTTCATTTCCGCGCCGGTGAACAATCATGCAAGCTATAAAGAGAGCTCGGTTGCACTCGCGACTTGTAAACTATCTCGACAGGCAACGCGCGGTTTCCCAAGCCGTTCCCCTTAATTGTCTCCGTATTGAGTTCAGACGTTCTAAATCACACTTAAATCGTTGCAGTCCCACTCGTGCCGTCAAGTATCGAAGCGATTTGTCGCCGGCGGGCGCGCCCGCATCAATTGGCATTCGAGCCTTCGGATTTGCGCCGCTACTTTGTCTAATGATTTAATGCGAGTCCGCGCTTGCGATTTTCCTTTGCTGCCGGGTGAAAGCAAAGAGTTAACAGGCAATGTATTTTCACGTCGCGAGACAACGTTTACTGGCACGAAGAGAGACGAGAGCTCTCTTCCCATCGGCGAATCGACGAGTGTAACGAACTCCGATCGAGACGAGTTTCTTTCAGGCTTCCGCCTGACGGAAGCGTCGCGATGCCCACACGTTGCACCCACGCGAGTATGAGTTTCCTATGGCACTACACTCACACGAACGATCTGCTTTAATGACCCACTGAGTTATATGAACCAGCGCAAAAAAGTTTTTCAACTCTTTTGATCGGGTGACACGCGAAGCGAGGCGAAAATGTAATGAATCTTCCATGTTTCCGGGTAATTTCATACGAATCCAGTTCGATCCCTGGGGTTGACCTGTTTAAGAAACTGCAAAATATAGCGAAGAAATGGAATTAGAGATAAACCTGTTTAAATTGCAGAAAAAAATCGAAAAAATATATCCGAGAAGAATTTATATATGCGCTGAAAACGGAAATAATTTTTCAATAAAAAAAAATAGATATTTGATATAAAGATATAAATATAAAGATATAGAAAGGATAAAACCGAAAAGTAAACAAAGAGAAGATGATGATAAATTGAATTAATTGTATTAATAAGCAGATCCCATTCCCATGTGTCAAATCTATCACGTTGGATGTAACAAAAGTCGTGGATAGTGCATTGCGTGGAAAGGGATGGAAAGCGGCACAATATAGGAGATTTTCATGGTGGTGGGGAGTCTGTGGGTTTATTCTTGGCGTCGAGACGCCATGGATGGGGATAGAGCTTAACAGTTTTCGCGCGCTTCTATACGTAACCGCACCGGAGAGTCTCAGTTCGATTCTTGAGTCTCCCGTGACCAATAGTGCTCTCTATTTACACAATTTAGTATTCCTATTATTTACATCGATAAACGCGAGATTTCATTGGTGATTATGTATAATTATGCTATTGCGACAACTGCAGAATCGTGATTAAACTGGCGAAAGTGGCGAGCGTTTCGCGTAAGCTGATTTTATTTTCTTTCTACTAACACAGCGATTTAAATTGTGTTAAATTTATTTATTATATTTTGCAGTTATTTAAATAAATATTAAGAAGGGATCTTGAGCTTTATTATTTTAAATATATTTTCTCAATCTGCTATTATTACTTAGAATTTGTAGATTATGCATATATTATTAAAGGCATAATTGTATAATTTGTTATATGCTAAACATTTCGAAATATTTTTTCTTGCCACTTTCTATTATAACATTGTAACATTTCACGATAACCATTCGTTCAACGTGATACTCGCGATTGGAGATTGACCTTAATTTTACGGTCTACCGTTAAGGCGACACTTCACGCAGGATAGAGTCTTTTGATCCAAAATTGGCGAACCGGCTTGACCGGGCTACTCTCGCTCCGAGAATCGCCTTCGGACCATGCAACGAGAAAGTTGGTTCTTGGAAAGTGTAGATTGAGCTTGATCTGAGAAAACACCCCATAGTTGGCAAGTGCGGAGATATATATATGTATGTGTGTGATTTCCATTCAGAATATATATAATTTCTCTGTCCAAAAAAAAGAGAAACATTGACACCAATTAATATCCTTTGTTACAATTTTTTTACCTTCTCAATATAGCTTTTTTATCCACTTATTGAATATTCATTTATATGAAGGCAATTCTTATTGTATAAAAATTAATTAACGTTTTATTATTTTATAATATATTATTTTTTATATTATTATAGAAGAACTTTGAACTGAAAAAACATTGAAGAAAAATATTTCATAAAATTTAAAAATAAAAATTTGCTGTAGAAATATGAGATTAAATAGTAGCGGACAGCAGCAAACAAGACGTCTGGTTTTCGCACGCGTTAACCACTTGACGCGCGGCGAGCTTTTAGCGCTTAATAGCCGTATTAGATTGTAATTTTTTTCTTTGTGTTCGTATATCCCTCAACAAGTAAAACGAGCGTTTTGTCGATCCTCAAAAATCCCGTTTGTTGGTCAACCTCAAATCTTTTGTTTGACCGAAGAAATTGTGCGATAAAACAAGAAGAGAAAATCTCCGCTTAATAAGAACAAGAGAAAGAGATAGAGGTGGAGCGGTGAGGACAGAGGACAGAGAACAGAGACAAGAGCCCATTGTCTTGTCGTTCGGTCGTACGTCTTCCCGCTGTTACGTCACCATTGTTTACTCCAATCCTATGCAGCTTCCTCCGTACAGGGCCGCCTCCAACAGTTTTATTTTACCACTCGATGCCCATTGTACGAAGAGAAATCGTTTTTTGCTTCGGCTAAATGTCAATACCGAAATTTCCGGTATTGCTTGTGTTGCATGAAACAGAAAACCGTTATTCCAAATTGAAGGTGTATAATCTTCCGAGGAAAGAATTAAAATTTTTACGATCTTGAAATTTGATTCCAACTAATTTTACAAAGTGTAGGTATATAATAAGACGATCAGAATTAATTAAATTGTACCGAAAGGTAGTGATTGATATGTTACAGGAAGATTGATATCACAGAGTGATATAAATTGAGTATAACATTACACGTTCAGAAGCACGTGCTATAAATTTATATGACTTCCCTGCTGGCAGCGCTGTACTATCGATTTAATTGATCATTTCTGGCATCTGTTGATCGTTGATAAAGAGATGCCCAAGTAAATGGCGTCGCTTCGCATTCGCGTGTTACCGAGACGGACGCATAATGCGTCATGTCATCTTACGCACAAATCATGCACACGTCCTTGTCCCAGATTGGCTGCCTAGGAATACACCGCCGTTTGCCGACGGTGGCCGACCAACTTTTCGCTCTGTCTTCGTTGCTCGACAGTAGAAATAGCCACGTTACGCTCGGACGAGCGCGAGGCAGTAAATCGGTGGTCGCGATCTGCCAGTGGTTCACCCGCCATACTTTGGGACCTTACATAGATGCCTAATGTAAATTACTTGTCTGAGAATAAGTAAATAAAACCGAACACAATATATCCTAAATTTGTTAATCTTAAGTTTATTTTTTCTTCTTCAGAAGATTACATAATTCTGCGAAAGTGCTAATGCTATTTCAGACGCTTGGACTATCGAGCGTCAATATACGGGGCGAAATGTCAACAAGCCTCAATTATTTCGACCTTCTAGGGTTGTCTCGCAATCTTCGTATCAATCTCAATCTTACATATTTTATCGTTGTACCACTTTCAAAATCAATAAATTTCTTGTCATTAATGCGAACGCTGACACGTCGATAGTTCAGAAACAAACATGGTGCCCTATCAAGCGATCTAAACGATTGCTGTTAATTACCGGTTGTCGAAGCTTCACGTAACGCCGCGATAACATAACAGTATCCCTATATGGTACGGCCTGTAATAGCTAAATAAGCAAGTGACGCGTAATAATGGTGCTGCCAGGTGAACTAATTATTCCTAAATGCATCCCGCGCGCGTTTATGCAGATAGGAGGCGATTGCGTGCCACGTTATGCGTTATGATCCCGGCGCCTAATATTATTAGGCTATCGGGTAGCGAGGCCAACCTATTCTTGTTTAACGCAGCATATCCGCGCGATGCAAATGTGCCCGCCGCGTGTGCTCCCGTTCGTCGTGATGAGCAATCAGCAGCAGAATCACGTATCACGCGCCCGAGATGCGCGCATCATGCCAACCTGAAACGTATGCGTGCGATTGGGAACTCATGCCACGCGAATCTTACGTGATGAATACGTTTCCGCATCCGATACGAATGCTGACATATTGGCGCTTGGAGTGTTGTAAATATCTGCTAAGTAGCTTTTTTTTAGCTAAGCTTTCTGATACTTTTGTATCTTCCAATTTAGTGGCAGATGAAGCGTTTTAATGATATAAATATGGAATTTCCTGAAAATAAAGCTAATCGAACATCTCAATGAACTTAATCACTGAAAAAAAATTCTGATTAAAAATGAATGAATCAAAGAATCTTGTAGGATTTATCAAATATTCTGGTTATTATAATAGGAATTCTGGTTGTTATAAATTATAAAGTATTGAGTTCTATTATAAAAACCAGAATTTTTATTATAATAACTAGAATATTTGATTAATCCTACAAGATTTTCTAATTCGTCCGTTTTTAACCAGAATTTGTTTTCAGTGCATTAAAAATATTTGAAGAAATCTCAAATTTATAACATAATATTTCTTGCAAAAGTACTCTTATAATCAAGCTCTACTATTTCATGAACGATAAAGGCAGTACATCATAAGCGAGTTGTAAGTTCACGCTCGGCAAACTCTAGTGGAAACCTCCAGGAACTACGTGCGGTGATCATAATATTTAAACGATCAATCACTTCGATTTAATGCGCAATCCGCGCGATCGTAATTGGTCCTTAACGATAATTGCACCCTCCGTCATAATTTTATCTCATTGTCGACGCGCGTCGTTGTCCCGCGCTAAACGTTAGCGCATTAGCATTCGTCACGAGCACCTGGTACACATGTGACGATCGTGAATGCGCGGCGTCGAAGTACGTGCGTTTGTTCGAAAGAAAAAAAAGCGCATTATGACTCGCGTGCCGCACGATAAGCAAGAGGGTGGTACTTGCGAGTCGTTCTTACTCGCGCACACGTGCGTACGTTTCGGCGCGCCGAACGATGAATTATTAATTACCGGCTATTCATTCACGACTACCGTAGCGTCGTAACGTAACGGCGAGACGCGGCCCAATTAAAGCCGTGAGAAAGTACCATGGGAAAAGGAAAGAAATGCGTAGAACATTAAAAAAAAAGAGAAACTACTTTCGGTCAATATGATCATACTAATGTGAAACGCTTGAAGATAGGGTTCAGGCTAATCTCCGCGGTGTTCTGGAATCTTGTCGAAACAGACAATTCGCCAAATACACTTGACGTACGTGCGTCTTAATGATCTTCCGAGCGAGCCATTTGAGCGGCCACGGTTGGCACCGCGGCCCGCCTTTCCCGAGTGCGGCCTTTAATTTCGGTATCGTAGCGGCACGGTGCAAATCGCCAGCGCTCGTCAATTTGGTCTCGATCCCGAGTGCGGGAACCGTTTTCTCGTGCGCGCCAAATAACGGCGGTGTGCGTGCGTGCGCGCACGGGATCGACGTGTGCGATCAGACCGCGCCGAGAAAGACGACGAAGACGACGTAGCCGGCCGGCTTACGCCGGTGGGCCGGAGAGTTGCCGTAGAAGGACCGGCGACTGGAGGCCGTTCGACCGAGTAGAGGGGTCTCCGCCGAGAAACGCGCTCCGATACACCCATACCACGGACTGAGACGCGCGCACACGTGCACATGTGCGATCCTCCACGTAATACGAGGAAACACGTGCAGCAGTAGTACGTTACCAATGCGTAACGGAGCGACGGTTGTGCATATGAGTGGAAATGGCATGAATCAAACGAGCTCGCGTTCCTGTCGATTGTCTTTCGTCCGAGTATACACTGAAACAAAATTCTGGTTAAAAACAGACGAATCAGAAAATCTTGTAGGATTGATCAAATATTCTGATTATTATAATAGGAATTCTGATTATTATAAGTTATAAAGTATTGAGTTCTATTATAATCGTTTTCAACCAGAATTTTTTTTCAGTGTATAATATATGCACGAAAATAAGAGCCATCAATGAGATGAGAGTCGTTCGATAGCCATGCGCACATTTATTTATACGCGCGCAACAATTCGATTTCATATTCGGCGCTTTTTGATTTATTATAACTAATTATAAAAAAGATGTCCTTAAAGAGCCATCATTCGAGAAAGTACTTGTGGCCCACTTACACAAAGGTGCTTCAGAAAGTACACACTCGAATCGATCTTACACGTCAGCATACGTCCTAAATACATACGCGTTTCTCGTACCTGAATTTCAATTGAACATCTCGAAGGAAACGGAGTTGCGCGTCTCGAGGTCTGCGAAATCGCGGGCGTGCATATCTGCACGCACGTGATCGCTGTTTATATGGAGCTGCGACGAGGAGAGGCAGCTCCGAAACTCCATATCGCCAACTACATGCGTAGGATGCAGGCTTGGCCGCCGATGATGATGACGAGGACAGTGGTGGTGGTGGTGGTTAACGCGAATGACGGTGGTGGTGGTGGTGGTGGTCGTGATCACTATCGTATGGCATTTGCAACGCACAGTGCCGTTTCTGTGCTCCCGGTGAACGGAACACGCGTTGTTTTCTCGTTAGTCGTTGAGTCTTTCAAATAAGTCGCTAAAGAAGTATCAATAGCTTCACTAGTTGGTGCGTGTCTTCATTAGAAAGCATTCTGTGTTTGGTGCAACTATTTGGTTCCTATGGCTGAGAGTGTTTCAGTTTGATACACAATTTTTGGTACGATAATAATAAAAGCCTATTCGCATGGATTAGTAATTAAAATTAAGCTATAGAATTAAACGAGTCAAAAATGAGATACGACAAACAGATTTTGGATCTTTTTAAAAATATTAAAGTTTAACAATTATTTTGTTACGTAAACTGAATGAATAAAATGTAATTATTAAAGTCATTCTTGATCGATTTTACGCTCATAAATTAATTTCATGTAAGTAAGACACATTACGAATCGATAGTCTTAATCATAGTTAATAGAAATTCACGCGAGTCCCTACGAATCTTCCTTTTGTGGGGCTCCCTACGACTACCACGCCTTCGTCTCTCGCATTTTTGTCATCGGTTGCGGAACGTGTACCCCTGACCGGATCTCAGTGCCCACTTCCCATCGGCTTATGCATCTCTACAAAGCTGTCAAACGAGTAATTCATCCCTATGTCTCTCTCTCTCTCTCTCTCTCTCTCTCTCTCTCTCTCTCTCCCTCCCTTTTTCTTTCACATCCAGTACTACTTGCTCACCTCTCCTTCTTTTCCCCGTCTCACTCTTCGTCCATTTGAAGATAATAACGGCCTACTATGCCAATGAATAGCATCCAAAGGGAGGATGCTAAATTTTAGTACCTTGTACATGAGCGATCTCTGTCCTTCGCCGAGATGGAGGATTAGTGAAGGACGAGGAAGAATAAAATGGTTATACAATGCGAAATGAAAAGGTTTTTTTGATATACGAACATACGCTGCTATTGTATGTATTGAAAAATCCACGTGGGCGGCTGCTTTGTTATGCAGATCAGTCGCTCGGTTAATTATGATGATCGTTTCGTCCGCTACGAGAAGTTGCAATTAGAGATTTGTAACGTTTGAATGAATATCAATGCATTTTTTACGAAATTAATTACTTTTAAATATATTATTAAAAAAAAATTGTGTTTTTGTGTAAATGGTAGCATAATTTTAATTTAATGATTACATTATTAAAACCGTTGTCGATCTATTATATTATTACTGAGACTTTANATCATGTTAATAATATCGTTTTCGTAGATTTCCTCTTAGAATTTTTTACTTTGTCATTACAAATCCAAGGACGTCTCCAAGAAAGTTTCAATTTACATCCACATTTGAATATGCAAAGGAAATCCACTGGGCATCGTAAACCTGTCAAACGCATGGGGGGCAGGAGATCGCATCCTTAAATTCCCCGTAGTCGCTACCATATCCGCACGCGCGCGTGTCGCGCTTTTCCCGCCCCTAAATTTCGCGGTTAAATCATAGCAACGTGACTTGTAAAATAAGTTAACAGCCGCGATTAACTATAAATTCGCTCTCGGAGCAGCAGGAAAGAGAGAGAGAGAAAGCGATCGTGCCGGCTAAAGCGATGACGTTCTCGCGCGAGAATCTAATTACCATATCCAGCCTGGTATCGGTACGCGAATGCGCTCTGTGCTCGCACGTGCGCGATTCGTTCACGGTAGTAAGAAAGCAGTAAGAAATTGAAATATTGTAGTTAGCGGTTGCTATCGTCATTGTTGTCCTGACAACTACCGATGGTCACGCGACCCACATGTCGTCGTTGCATTTCACTAGAATATATCCTAGGTAAAAAAAAAAATCACAAAGATTTAAAAATGACATCAAAATGACACTAAAATGTCATTATTATGTCATTTTATCACTGTTTTAGCGTTATTTTGATGTCAATGTGACGTTATTATAATTTTTGTTCTACCTCGGAACAACTAAATAACTGGCTCAATACAGCATGCATAATCATCGGAATCTTTTTCGACAATCTAGCTGGGAAATGAAGAATTGATTAAATAACATTAAACTTTGAGACAAATTTTTTACAAAAATATATTGTATAAAACTCTTCCTATTGTTACTATAATTGTATTAAATATCTGAATTTGCACTGATGACGTGACATGATTAGTACTTACGAGTTACCGATTTGCCAAAGATAATCGATATTATTTCCACTTTCCGCGAAGACGGTTTCTTGTTACAGAGATAAATTTTATCAGTTTGTACACTCGAACGGTTTTACGACGCGCATTGCGACGTCGATATCGCTGATATCATTCTTTACGTAGATCTGCAATCGCGAGACTATTATAGGCAATAGTATTAATTAATTGCTATCGCGTCCCACGCTTCGCATTTGCGCAGCTCGCAATCGGCTGCTTTGACGTTTATATTAGGGCACCGGGAAATTTATGTCGCTCTTGCGGAAGATTGTTTGTTCCAGGCAAAACTCGTTAAACTTGTAAATCGGGGCAACGTTAGATGACGGTGATATTTTATGTTGCTCTGAATAAACGCTATCGGGTTCGATTTAAATTTCCTTTCTATGCTACTCCCTATAAAATACTATAAATTACTTCCTTCTCAAATGCTAAACATTTATTATCTTTCTATGTTCGGACATATTTGCATCTAAAAGGCTATATTATTAAAAACTATATTATTAAATTTGTTATAAATGTAAATTTATTACGTCTATCTATTTTACCGTTTCTATTACTGTGCATATCAAATGCGGGAGAATTTTTAAATCGTAATATTCAACAAATTCCATTCCTTTCAGTGATGGAATTCGAATTTACATATCACAGATGCATTTTCCGCATATATCGGAGACACTCATCCGATTACCCGTTATGCGATCGCTCGCGAATGATGAATGACGGCGATAAATCGCGCGTGAACCGATTTCGTCGTTGATGCGGCGGTACGCCGCGGCCGCCGCGCCGCGCGGCACACGAGGCGCAAAAAGCGCGACGCATGTCGGAGAAATTGCAATAAGGGTCGGACGGAAAGCTAGTCGACGGTATCATTTGGCGCGATAAATCCCCAGCCGATTCGCGTTGGAGCGTGCGGCCGACGGCGACGCCGCTATCCGCCGCGTGATCAGCGGCCGCGGCCGCGCCGTGCAGTTGCAGCTGCGGTCCAAGTGCGCGCGTTAAGCACGCTTTCTGGACCGCGCAGAAATTTATATCCGCATCGCTCTCGGGGTGTATGATAAACGAGAGAGCCGCTCGCGTTTTCGAGCATCGCTCTCGCGGTTTCGAGGGCAACTCGTCGCCCCGAAGAGGAGAAGCCTCGGGGTTAATTAATATATATCTTTAAAGATAGTTAATCGTCCCCTTTACGTTACGGCGCGTAATCGCGCTGTTACAGTTGTCTTGCATTTTATGCATACAGAATATAGCGCTATTAGCATTCCTGTCGCGTTGCTATTTTTAGTACGCTCGCGCGTTGCTTCAACGGCAATTTAATCATACTTATGTCGACCATTGCATGTCTGGATTATGAGATGCCTCCGATAATTTAATGGAATCGACCGTTAATGGCTACCCGTCTCACTTTTATCCAAACGATGCGTCAATCTCGAACCCGCAGACGAGCGTTCAGTAAATGCTCCGGAGCACGCAATTCGGCGACGTAACGTTTAACCGGCGCCTCTTCTTCGGGCCATTACTTTCACGTGGCGTCGATGAGAACTAGTTACATTAAATCAGCCAAAAATCATCAGCTGTGCCTTCCGGCCGAATCCCCGTTCCTCGAACAAGTCCAAGGTGGTCTCCAAGTAGGTGGCAATATAACGCCTTGACGTATAATGCGCAATCTCAAATTTAAGACCATTTAAGAAAAATTACGGGCATCGTTGGAAATACCGCAAGAATTTTTATTCACAATAATTGCAAAGTGTCACGAATCCTCTCTTTAGTTTTTTTTATTAACATAAGACCAGCAAGTTGTCGATTGTACGCTAGTACATTTCACGCTTTCATCGCGCCTTCATCAGCACCATTAAATCCCTGTATACAATATCGTCGACAGTCGTGTACCCCATATTCGAGTTTCATCATCATGCGCTGAAAGAGGCTGCATTGCGATGGCAATAATAATCTTCGATCGTCAGGCAACGAGACAGAATCCTCGTTCTTAAATGTGCACACGTGCGAAAATGAGTTCTGCCTGCTCATGCAGCGCCGTATTAGTTATAAGACAAAATTTTGATGGTCTTTAAATAATTATTAAAATTTGATTAGAATTGCATGTCGTAATATTTTTTATTATATAATATTATTTACTTAATTATATTACTATGCATAATCTCTCTTCAATTTTGAATTTGTGTATTTTTCTTATCATAATTATTCTAAATATTTTATTGTATTAACACTGTTTCACAAACAAACAGAAACATATAGAATCTCTTTAGCAAATTCATTAGGCTTCAGTCATTTTTAAATGCAGTCCTGTTTGCGCGCATATATATTACAGGCAGTTAAATGCATTTCAACTGGCCGAGGTGGTAGATTAGTCGTCATTGACAGAACGCGCGGGCCGATTCAAGTATAATAAGCGAGAGTCGCTCAAATAAAAATGATTTATACCAGGCGCGATGTGTCAACGAGATAGCGACGACGTGGATTGAATTCAGATGAGGCTTCCCGCACGGCTCTAAGAAATTATACCCGGTGTCCTTCGCGGAGTCTCGCTCGTGATGATCCCAAATTAGTCCGATCGTCAATCTCGATCACGTCATTATCGTAGCAAACTTGTTCGTAAAGACGATGGTAGCGTAATTCATTACGATCATTTATATTTTTTCGGATTGTCATGAATATGCAGTAGAATTTTTGCCTTCTTCATGACTTAGAAATGACTGAAATATATAACTTTATGCAGGAAGCAGTGGAGAGTTACAACGCAAAATACAGCGAACTTGAGACTTGTTAAAACCGCGAGACTTTAGTTAATTAAATCTCTAATTACCTCGACGAATAATAATTTGGTAACTTTGCGACGTTGATATATTTATCTCCTAGTCCTCGAGTGAAAAAGTACAAGCGTAAATTTACGTAGAGGTAGCGGTTATGTCTTATAAAATATACGATATAGTGACAGATAACATGACATGACACGTTTTACAAATGCCAGAGCGATCGCGTTTCAGTCGGTGAGGTGAGCGAACGTATTCCGGTCGGTCAAATTATGTTAAAACCCAGTTAAAACGCGTGTACGCATATCGCCTCGCATAGACAAATAATTACACCCTAGAAATTCCAATTAAAGCGATAATCTAGCGACTGTAATCGGCGCGATTGCGTTAGCGTAGAACGCTGTCATCGAGGAGAGACGTAGAGCGTGACAGGGGCCTAAGGCGCCAAGTGCATTGGCCACGCTCGCTTCCCGCGGCGCATGGAATGTCGGATCAAAGCGGACGATTCGAGAGAGGGAGATAAAGAGGACGAAAAAAAAAGACCGGGGACCCAGACACAGGGCGAAAAATAAACCGCCGCGAAATTCTGCGTACACGCACGCGGCGGCTACCGGATACGCATCTCGAGACGAAGAGAGAGACCCATTAAGTGCTCCTTCTTATACCGGAGCCGGAGCATCCCTCGCCCCCGTTTCGTGGCCGTGTTTCATCGCGCGTTTCTCGCGAATTCTTTTCCGCGTTGCGCACTTCGACGTGACGTGACGTAGCGATTGTCGGTGCATGATATATAAAGTAGCGAAGACCTCGGCTGTGCAAACCGGACGCGAAGGAGCGCATCGAGTGGCGCCGTAGGAAACATCAGCTTGAGGGTCTTGGTTTATCCGCATCGAATATACAGATCTCTTGGGAATACGCCGTTCTTGTAGGCAGTACTCTTGTCGTGTTGTTAATCCTTCACTCGTCCGAAGCGAATCTCTGCTTGTTTTTCTTGAAGTTTTTCACGTTTCACGTATAATTCACGTTTCATCACGTTTCATGTATAGATGTAAGATAAAATACAAAAATAATAATTATTATATGAGGAGAGAGGAAGAGAGAGAGAGAGAGAGAGAGAGAGAGAGAGAGAGAGAGATGCGGTTTTTAGCTTGTCGTCTTTTGTATTACAATTATTATTATCTCTTTAGAGTAAATATGAATTATCGATGTATCTCATAATAATTGGATGTTTAATACTTGGAAAACTTCATAATGTCGCGTATCTAAACTTTCATTTTCCCATCACACTTCCATTCTCTACGAGTAGGTTCGGATAAAGTTTCATCGTTCGCAGAAAGTTTTCCAGTGTGTTCTCGATTTTGTTACTTGTATCTACAGCTGGATGCGCGCCTTTTTATTTTTAACATTGTTACCCAAGTTCGCTAGAGAGCTAAATAAACTTTTTACCATTATTCTCTTGCTTTCTTTCTTACATTTCTTTTTAACCAGTGTAAATTCTATTCCCAGAAGCTTTCACGCTATTAATAGCCAGGTAATGAGATTTTCAACATGTAGAAGTACCTTTAACGAGAATGTTTAGAATCTGAAAATTATTTCTAAATTTTGGCCACTTACTTTTATTATTTGTTTTTCCGTTTCTATCATTAAATTAACTCTATAATATTATTTTATGATAAATAGTTCCTGTGGATTTTGTGAAATTGCTATCATCAAGATATCTCAATTCTCATTTTTCTGTATCTCTACTTGATTTATTACAACGCTATGTAAAATTTTGCTAATAATATGCTAAAATATGCTAATTGTAAAATTTTTTTAAGTACACCTAAAACGTTATCTTATAAGTGATCATCATGACATAAAATGTCACCCCATCCTTTCTCTTTTGCTCGAGTATTGCGTCAATTTACCACTGATCCGTGTTATGTCATGGTTGAGTAATTCGCGCGCTTTAGATGACGTAATCCTTGCGGTAGGTTAGCCCTGTGTCACGAGGTCACCGGGAAAAAAGACTTTGTCGAGGTTGCGCCCCAAGAAAGCGGCCACAGCGCTGACGGGGATCAAGTAATCAGGGCTAGTCGTAGATTTCCAGAAACCCTTATTGCGAACTTGGTAACTACAATGGATTTCCAAGAATTAACGTAGCGTTGACTATTATCGCTTAAATTGCGACATCGACTTTGTAAGAGACTCATTGTGAAAATATTTGCGCTAATTTAATTGTAACGGTCTTTATCAAATATATTAATTATATATTGTAAAACATTTACATTGATTGATTTACATTGGCTGATTATTAGGATCATATAAACACACGAATTTTAATATATTTACAGTTAATATACGAATTTTATATTAAAATTAGATTTCTAATACTTTCAGACAAAATTAGTGAAAAATTTCTATCAAATTACATTTTCCTACTTTATCATGTAAATAATTAAGTTATAAATTATTTTAATTCAATTACAAATATTTGTAATATCTTGGAAACTGATCGAACAATTAGCTCCAAATGGCATAATGTGCGTTGATAGAAAGAGGAATGTATGTAATGGATGAGTCTTAATTCCCTCGTTGTAATTCGTACTCAAGAGCAGCGTCAGTCAACAATTTATGGCTGGCGGTTGTTCCTCTAACAAGATCCTCGATTTCCCGCTCGCGGAATTATAGTTCACGCGGGCGCCCGCAGATGTTCCAACACAAGAAGAATTCGAGAGAATTTATTTGCGGCTTTACTTGTTAACTTTACACGAATACTCTCATTGCCATTCAAATTTACAACGTTGTATTTAAATAATTATATTTAATATTGAATTAATTAAATTTTTTTAAATGCAGTCCAAATAAATTATCACACATTTGTTTTACATGATAATATAATTGAAATAATATAATATATAGTATAAACAATTAAAAAAAGATGAAAAATTAAAATATACAAAGTATATGCAGTAAAAGATGAAATGTACGCTATTTTCTTTTCAATTGTTATTATTGTTTTATTATATTTGAATGCATGTTTTTTTTTCTAGAAGGCCGTGAAACCCCACTATCACCACCACCTCCTTCGAGTTCTTCAGTTCAGACTTCACCTCGCGGCTTGGGTTATACCTGTGGTCCAATAGATGGGTCCTTGTACGCCGTGGTGCATCAGAGCGCTGCAGGAGGTGCTCGCGGCTCGCCATTGACGGTTTCTATGGACAGTGGTATAAGTAGTGCACCACCACAGAGACCCAGCCCACCAGAACACGAGCCGGAAAATCACGCTCACGGAGACCTCGATAAACTTCTTCATGATATGATGCTTACTGTCGAGGTAAGTTTTTGCCAATTAAGTATAGATAATTGCAAGTGAGCTTAGTATTCAGAAAAATTAAAAGAGTTAATAAAAAAAAAACATTCGCTATTTACATTGCATTATGAAATTTCTTTACAGTCTATGCCAGATCCTCCGACAGATGACTACAATCGCGATCGAAGTGAGAAGATGTACATCCAAGAATCACGTAGCTACAGCAGTCACGGCAGCAGTCATCCAACGTCTACTTATTCTACTTTGAAGGATTCCTACAGAAGTTACGGGGCCGGTAAAGAATCGAGTCCGCCCTACAATTCAAGCAGCAGCTACAGCACCCTGAAGAACGAGTACAGAGATTCGCCGAAGAGCATCGAGCATCGTGACTTCGAGTATCGTATGTCTCCGGATCGGAAGATATCCGAATCCTCCAACGACTCCTACAGGAAGCACGCGGATTCTTTTTCACCGCCTGGCAACATTGACTTCATCGACGAGGACATTCCCTATCACGCCAGGCAGACCAGTCAGCCGTTCTCGTACGGTGCTACTACCGACATGATAAAACATCAGAAATTGTCGTCGCCTTCGTTAGTGAGGAAGGCATCCGTGCGAGGTATCGCGCCCGTCGTAGATTTCGAGGACATTCTTGGCGAGAATCCTAGAAGACCTATCAGCCCCCTCAGTCCCCTCAGTCCCAATACTCCGGATCCGCCGCCGGAATTTGCAAATGGACCTGTAAAAAGTGGATCTGATCACATCGATGGGTAAGTAACTCTTCATCTCATAAAATTTACTTATACAAAATTGCTCTTTTTGTATAGTTAAAATTATTAAATATATTAGATTGATTCATAAAATAAATTCTACTAAATATAATTATTGAAATTTTTTTTTAACCAATATTAGTCACAGAATTTCATTATTTTTTTGTCTATTAGAAGTAATTAAGAATATATCATTTAAAGCTAAAGAATAAATACGAATCAGTACTTACATTATATGTTTTTTAAATATAAAAATTCAGTTTGTTGTTAAATGAAGTTTATTTATGAATCAACTCAATACTAAAAATAAAATGTGTATAATAAGAACGTTGAGATATTTTTGTTTTGTTAGTCTAAAATTATGTCGCGCTTTATTCTGGGAGCTTTATTCTTTCTGCAAGATTATTACTCGCTTTTATCTCTTTTTTTTTAACAT
This sequence comes from Tetramorium alpestre, assembly GCA_021460005.1. Classification (NCBI taxonomy): domain Eukaryota; kingdom Metazoa; phylum Arthropoda; class Insecta; order Hymenoptera; family Formicidae; genus Tetramorium; species Tetramorium alpestre. The sequence goes on along the minus strand of JAJVSH010000019.1, from coordinate 545,649 downwards.
TTTCAAGAGAAATTACTCTTTTCACATCTCGCGACACACGATACTTACTGGTTTCGTACTGTCAACGACCGAAAACAGTTTCTCCGCGGCGGATAAATAATGTTGCGAAAGTAGAGATTAGTGGGTTTCCACGGACGTCGGCAAGGAAATCGCGGCGAATAGGCTGTACTTCTGGCAGAGTTTCCAGACGACGACCGTCGACAGTATGATGTCGCAATGCTTCGTCCAAATCGGGCGCCGCAAAAGAACGCCTCGCTCGCGGAGAGAACGCTTAAGAAATTGAGCGAGCGAGCGAGAGAGAGAGAGAGAGAGAGAGAAAGGGAGAGAAAGGGAGAGTAGAAAGATCCACGGGTTGGCTATGGACAATTAATAAATTGTCGACCCATACGTGGCTCCGACGCCGTACTTGTGCCACGAATGGTGAACACGGTCGTCATGAGTCATTGTTTCTAATGCGGATAGAGAAATTTAGCGCCGCAAGTACATCCCCGTTGATGGTCGTGAATGATGTAGGATTTTAAGATGCGAATTGCGAAACATTAAAGCTATACAAAAAAATACTACGTTAATTTATTTTAGAATCCAACAGCGAATGTAAGATTTGATATAAATTTAATACCGTTTCATCAAATTCTCAGGCAATTACGTTTTATTTACAATCCTCTTTAATAAACTGGAAACTCTGTAAATGAAATATTTATTTTAGAAAAATTTTATTAAGTAAATAAAATCAGCTCATGTTAAAAATTATTCTAACAAAAATAAATTGGCGCAGAAGTTCAAATCAATTATTTGGTTAAAAATTGTTTATTTATAATTCTTGTTTTTAATGATTTTGTAACAATTTATTTATTTTCAATTTAAAACTTATTTATACAATAGTTAATAAATATATAGTAATTAATAAAGTTATTAAAAATAAATAATTATTTGCATAATTTTGTTTATACGTACATATACATATATGTATGTATTGGTATTTATATAAGAGGAAATGAAGTTAAGTATACATAATAATGTTTCGAACGACACTCATTTGTTACATCGCTGTTGTAAATGTAAAGACATTCCATAAATGTATAGTCACTATATAACGCCATTCACCTCGAAGTCATCAATTTTTTTGTACATCCCGAGACTTTCGATCCGGTCTCGAACATTTTGCGAATGAAATCCCGCGCGTGAATGGAGGAGAAAGCGCACGATCGCGTAAAATGAATCTGTTAACCCTGTTCGGTACGATTAAAGTAACACATTTACTTTTTTGTGATCTTATTAAAATGTGTCAAATTAAGAAACCGATTTCACATCCTTTCTTTTTAGAATAAATTTGCAATTTTCTACATGTACAGAAAAATGTTCTTACATCTCAAATTATATGTATATTTTATTTAATATATACAGTATATGACGTTAATATTTTTAGTTATATACATTAAAGTTTTTTGTTTGATTGAAAATTTCATTAAAAATTTAATTTAATTTTCCATTTTATAAACTATTGTATATTTTTTTATAAACTTTTCACATTATTTCCAACAAAATTACACAAAATAACAATATTATGTAGATTTTAACTTCACCTCTCTATTATTCAGTTTCTAAAAAAAGTTTTTTTACTCTTCAATTCTCAATCTCTACCGTTTCTTTTTTAATTATCTATCTAAGAAAATGTAAAGCTTTATAAAAAATGAAAAGTTACGGAGGGTTGAACGATAGCTCACCAGATTCGTCGAACCGAATATCTGTACCATAAAATTCGCATTGTATTGCGCACCACGGAACGTCGTGAAAATAAACGCGCGACTTCCCTCCGCGAACGGAATGATTTTGCGCGTTGCGCGCGAGCAACCGCGAGATTTCGTGCGGTTATTTACGAAGAGACGTTTCGACTTGGAGAGGAAACAGACGACGTTTACGATCGAGAGGATCAACGAACGTTCGGCAGGTCCGCTTTCTCGCGAGTGAAAGAGACATGACATTTCAAACGTGATGACATCGGAGATTCTTGCTTTATCTGCTATGACTCTTGCTAAAATAAAACGGGACGTTGTAATGTCGCGTTGCTTAATGAACACATTTTAGAGTCCTTAGGATTGCGACATCGCGACTATACATCGTGTAGGGGAAAAATATGATGGGACTTACGACACGAAGGACCGGTATTTCGGGATACCGCACGTTCTCTGGCATAATTATAAATATAGAACAGATGAGAGGAGATAGACGTGCTAAATCAGCTCTGTAAAACCATGAAAACATCTCATTCTGCTTCCACCTCATTTGTCTTCATTTATTTTACCTACATTTGATATATTGAGATGACGCCGGCTAGTGAGGTATCACATATGTTTCCTGCTTGGAATAAAATAATCCTTCGTCGACATATTGTATTACACACATTATACTATTTTCTCGTTTCTACTAATATATATAATTTCTTGAATATATTAATTAAATAATGTTAATATCGAAGACGTTTTATTGTGGTTGCTGTTTTTATTAGTTATTGTTTTTGTTCTGTAACGCTGCTGTCTTTCCTTCTTTACGTTATCGAGTACATTACACCGAAATGTCCCTTTTTATCTGTTCTTTCAACATCATCCCGGAAACAGCAGAGAAACGACATTCGGAAGCAAAAGTCATTGGAAGAAGCGAGGTATGAGCACAAAAGCCGCACGTATAATTTTCTTCGCAAGCTCCGAGCGTGTATCGTCCTTTTTTGATGGACGAGACTTTCATATCTCGTGGTTCAAACTTTTCTATTGCACACGGAAATCCTTTTCATCCACGTAAAAATGTCGCCGACGGATGTAACGCATTAGCAATGTTTTTCATCAGACTTTTACATATTCATGTACTTCTGCTGCAACTTCACAAATTACGATGTCACTAATTACAACGCTGCAAGTGGTGCAAACGATAACTGATAAGACAATGTAGAGAAGACTTATTTGTTTTACATTCACTATCATTGCATAGCACGCAAAAAAGTACATCTCTCCTATAATTTTAATCATTACTCAACAAAAATTAAATAACAGTATAATCTATTATAGAAACAGTTTATTAGAAATAACCTATTTAAGCGTCATAAGCATGAAATTATATAATAAACCTTTATTACTTTTCTTTCTAAATAACCAACGAGACCTGCGCGTCTCGTAAATTAACAACTCTATTTTTTATTTTCTTGATAACGAAGAACTCGGTTCAATTTAAAATTTACCCACGGGGCAAATTTACACGCGTTGTGTTGTTACGCAGATGAGATCTCAACGAGCATGCACACGCAATTGCGTTTTATGGCACGCTTGATTTGCGTGCAAGCTGGTCATCTGTTACAATTACTATTGATAAGCAGTGGCACGTACGCTGTAACCAATTCGCTATCAACAATTTAGGATTAACAATTTGGGTTACGCGTGTAGAATACCAAATGATAACAAGATAACATTCGATCGATAGTTTTTCACATTCTACAATTTAAAACGGTGAATTATATCCAACAGATAAAAATGTTAAATAAATTTTGCACGAGACACTGTAAACGTGTGCCGTGAAACGGTCGAAGCTGCATAAACAAACCAACAGAGATAGAACGTTGTTTGATATTCATCATGAATAATAGAAAAGACGCAGTATTCCCGTTTCGCCCCGTTTTAATAATACAACATATCGAGTTTGATTTCCAAGAAACACAAACCGATATTTCAATCAATGATACATTTAAAATAAACACGGATATTCGCGAATGAGATTCGACGAATCGGTCAAGGTTGATGCAAGCTCACGATTCCAAGCCCTTTCATATTTGATGATATTAAAGTAGCTCTCTGCATTTGTTATCCAAGACATGGAGTTATTGCGCGTCTTTATACATGCAATTTTATGTATCGAGATAAATTATTTTTCTCTCAGCAAAACATGAGAGAATTTTCACATTTTCATTCAAAAGAAAAACATTTTATGATTGAAGCTTGAAAATGGCGAAATTTCATTATAAAGCGCAAAAATCTTTCAAACTAAATGCGAACGTGCGAATTATTCTGATTTTCATATACACGTTGCAATAATTTTTTTATGTAAAAAAAATAGGATTTCGCATTGTTTGCCAACAGCGAATTCTAAAACGATACGCAGTTAAATAAATGCTCTTTTCATTTATAAGTTCACTCGCGAGGCGCAGTTTACAACCCTCCTGGGGGTTGTGCACGTTCAAGCAAGCATAAATTTCGTTATTGGAAAAAAGAAATCTTTCGTGACTTACGCTGATTGGCTACCGAGGCCGTCGTTTATTATCTCGAAGAACGGTTAGATGTAACGCGCTCTCCGGAGCCACGAGTCGATGGCCCAGGGCGACCCCATCGATCAGGGTGTAATTATCGACGTCTATCGCGGTAGGAGGTCCAGAATCCGGCGTAGTAGAATTCCGCGAGTCTATTCGCAAAGAAGCATATTCTGTCGAGCCTTTGTTACCGGAGTTGCCGTCTCGTATTCCCTACGAAAGCGTAACTTCTCATATTTTCATTTGTGCGCCGTGTAACGCGATAAGTCTCTATTGCGAAATATAAAATTGAGAAACATGGCAATTATCTGGCGTTATTTACAATGTACTATTAAATGTTTAGTCTCACAAAGTCTAGACAGTCTTGCATAAATGCAGTAATATATAGAGAAAAATATAATAAGAACTATTTATCAATGGTCGACCGCAGAATGGTCAACAATTTGTAATGAGGACAATTTATTGAAGAGTTTTCTATTTTCTCTAGCTATGCTTAACAAAATAATTTTAGTTTCTTGTCTATTATGCGACACACTTGACAGGAAGACATCAAAAGAATTCGCGATAAGATAGTTCCATTTCTTTTGTTATCATTTAGTTTGTCATGGCTGAGACAGCAGCAATTGAAACTCGCCGCTAGAAGAGATGAAAGGAGCCCTGGCAAGCTTTGGCGACAAGAGACCGGAAACCGTGTCATCGGTGAGCTCAGAAGCTTGCAGAGAGGAAGATTGAGACACGACGGTTATGCGAGCGATTCGGCAGTTCTTGACGATGATGACGACGGGTGGACAGCGAGTTCCGTTTCTGGACAGGTAAGAAATCATTAGAGATTATTGGCTAATTTCGAAAAAAGACAATCAGATGATCAAAAGTAATTGTATATTCTTATATGAATTTTTACGGTGAAATAAAGAAAAAAGAAGCAAAATATTGTTCGCGATAAAATATGTAGAGACTTTTTTTTTTTTAGTGAAACTGTTAATCCTAGAATGCAAGTATAACATAACAGAAATTGAAGAGAAATAGGACATACTTAATAAAAGGTTAATGTTCTAGCTTGGATCATTTATTTGTTAGGCTTCTGTATTTATGTAGTATCTAAAACTTTGCCTGTATAAATATGATTCATAACTTTCTCGCAACTCACTAATGTAACAAGCCGCCTATGATTTAGCAGACAATATTTACTAACGCGAAAGTCAAATCGCGCATTCTGGGATTAACTTTGTTGATATTTACCATTTATCGATTAGCCGTCGTCGAGAGCTGTTTCGTACACCTCCGCACCAGCTAGTCCTCTACTTCCGCAGAGATCAAGCAGCCGGAAGTATAACGGCAATGCCGGAAACGGTGTTCTTGGCAGACCACGAGCAGAGAGTATGAACGAACGACCGTTTGTTTCTGTAAAGCGTGCTTACGAATATCGCAAGTACGATAGTCAGGTGAGTACACGTGTGCATTTAAGCGAGTCCTACGGTGTTTTTTTTTTTTGCTCATTAAATCAGCTGGAATCATTGCGCGCCGTCGTTTCGAATATTCTAATTTTATATTATGATACATGAGTTACACAGGTTTCTACGATACTGTTATATTTTTTATAAGCAACCAGCAAGTAATTGTATTTAAATAAATTAATATGACATACCCCCTTCAGAAATTTAAATAAAAAATAACGTATATATAGACAGATTTTATCTTAGCGGTATTTTGCGTTCAGTTTGTAGTAAATTTAATATTTCTTGAATATTAGAAAATGTACGGTTATTGCAAAACTAATTGATGTGTTGGCCGACAAATAAGGATAATATTGGACGAAATAAATAGTTATTCACGTGGAGTTCGGAACGGTGGTACGGTCAATCTCGCTTTATGCCAATAAGACGGCGGCAGCACGAACGCTACAATTTAGGCTCCACAGATAACAAGCTAAGGAAACTCCTCCAACAACGCTATACCTTATAGAAATACCGTATAGTTAGACCCTAAATGGCTAGAAACGGCCTAAAACGTAAACTGTAAGGCGATTACCTATCTGAGATAGAAATCCCCCTTAATCCTTTTTTGTGCTATACTTTCGATGCATTTACGAAAAAAGAAGTCAGAATTGCATAATAAAGTATTCGAAATATTATTAACTTAACTATTTAAATACTGCATAATTTTATTTTAAGTTTTAATATATCTTAATAGCAAACATTTATTTTTGCTTAACGTACAATATTCATTATAAGTATTATTAATTAAAGATGCTGCTTTAATTATTAATACATTAATACATCATAAAACTAATCCATCATAAAGTACATCATATACATATTTATAAAAAAGAACAGAATATAATTTGTTACGAATTTATACAATTTCATTTTCTTGTTAAGTATGCTTTCGCAATTTTAATTAAAAGTATTTGCGAAAGTACTGCAGCATTATCAGAAAGAATCGTTCTCTCTTTATCGTTATCACTCAACGTGAACAATTTCCAGCTGACGCGCAACTGCATTACGACTACGTCGCGTTAACTCGCGCCATTAATTAGCCCGTGCAATTAATTAACAACGATTTGGGCTTAAAGCCTCGCTAGCGTGGGTAATCGAGGGCATAGCACTGAAAGGATTAAACGCTCTTAGTTGGCCGGCATGTAGCATAGCGCTTGGCTTGCATTCCAGAGCCCTTCGACATCCCCCCGCTCAGCCTTAGCGGCCGCGCCACCCTTAGGGGCGTTCGCGGCGAGCCAGCAATTGAGTTCCAGCAACGTCGAAAGGCCGCAACAACATCAGCAACAACANCAACCGCCGCGACCGGAATCGCGCAGCGACAGTTTCGCACGCGCGGATGCACTGCTGCGCGAGCATCGCCATCATCAGTTGCAAACCGGCGCGATCACCAATAGCAATGACCACCCCGAGCGGAAGCAGACGATCGCGATTCAGGAATACGCGACAGCTTATAGTCGAAACGCGCGGCCGGATTCGAGGACGCGCGTCGCTCATCAGAGCGTCGGGAGTTACAGCTCGGCCAGCAGCAACGACCAAGTGGACGGCGGATTATTAGCGGTGGTCGATCAACCTGACCCTCTCGTGAGCCTCATTCAGTCTCTAGCCGAGATCTCGCCGATCCGCGCGTCCCCGAGCATGACAAAGACCGAGAACGAGCATCCCGCCGGCAGCAATGCAATAGCAGCCGCTGCAATGTCTGCTAGTGTGCCTAGCAACAATGTCACTAATTGCTCCCCTAACCAGTCACCAAAAGCATGGCAGAATTGCACCCAGGTTTGTCGCCTCCTTCATCGCAATTTCCCGCGTAGTAATTCATTTTGTAACATGCACTCGCCTCAGTTTTCTTTATGCGTATCGCTGATGCGTTAGTCGCTAATTAAAATTCAACATTAGTGTTTCTTGGTATTTCCAAGCTTGTCCAGCACGCCTCGCTTGACTGGTAGCGCGTAGACTGATTGTAGAAAACAGCGATGTGCGCGACTAATCGGTCTCTCGTCACTTCGTTACGTCCCGTCAGGTATCGCCGGACGTGTAATTATAATAATCGTCTCGAATTTCACACAGCCGCACAATGACTCGGCGTCATCGTGGACCGAGAGGAGCGTCAGTCCCGGAAGCGTGGTTGTCAGCGGTGCCTCGCGGCCGCAAACGCCGGCGTTTCCGGTTCATCCACGGACGCCGTATGTCAATAACGCATCACCAACGGTCACGTTCGCCAGCGATCGCACTTACGTGACGTCCAACAACAGCTACAATGTCAGCAATAATAATAACAACGAGGCTGGCGGAAACAACAACAACAACATTGGGAACTACGGCGCCGAACGAACGATATATATCGAAGAACGAAGGGAAGCCTCGAAGGAGACGGGGCTTCCACCCAAGAGTCCGACAACACAGCGGTAAGCATTATTCCTTCGTTCAGTACATATTTCCATTTTGAATACATAATTACATAAAATTGGAAATTTTTAATCCTAGGATTTTTTTGCGGCACAAACATTTTATTCTAATAGCCTGTAATATAGGATTAATGGATTTACTATCTGCGACAATTTTAATTATAAGATGGCGAAATAGACTTTGTGATATTAGATATTAAAATTTTTTTCACATTAAAATTTATCTCGAATTTTAACGAGATTGTTAGAACTGGGATACTGTTCGCTCGATACTGGATTTTATAACTTTTATACCAAAAATTTTATACCAAGCCACACGTAGTATGACGTAAAAGATTTTCCTTCAACACGACGAAAGATCGCAAAACGACGATAATGATGACGAAGGATGATATTCGTGATTCTAGACGCTTGAGTTTCCCGGCAAGCGGGCCGCTTAAACAAACGCATAACAAACGATGGCCGCTCACTAACCAATCGGCGTCGTTCGACTATAGGTAATATATACGAAGAATCGCGCGAGTGATCATAATTGAATATGCAATTAATGGCTTTAGAATTAATCACAGCGATGGAGAGCGTCGCGTCCAAATGTGCACTATGAATGTTTTGTATTATGTTACTAATGTTCGCGCGCGTTGGTACGCTCGGAATGCATCCTCTATCATAAATAATAAATCACGTTTCATGTGATATTACGTGTAATAAATTAAAAACACTTTCATATTTGGATTTTTTTCCTTTATGTCTATTAATCCAAATAACATTGGGTTTTTTTTTATGTAATTTCATGACCATTTTACTTGCATCTTTGATGTTTATTGTTGTTACACCAACATTTATTACAGATTATTCAAAAACTATTATTTTATGTCTCAGTTATAATAGGGAAATTTAGTATACTCGATGGTATCATGATCATAAATCGCGGCTACGTATGCTGGCCATATGTGTGTTGCACTTTCGAACTAACAAGAACTCGCGCTTACTCGCATCGTGTGTCATAGAAACTTCTCACAGAGCAAGTATGCTATATCGAGGAAATAAATTTTGTTATTGAAGACCCAAAGTAACATTTCCATCATCCTCGCTGAGAATTCCTTAGGGAAAAATTTCTTTTCTATCCACCCTTCTCTTTCCGCTTCTCGCTCAGAAACATTCGCCCCGTTTAACTTGGAGAGGCACTTCTTTCGCCTTTCCAAAATTCTCTTCTACAATGTGTATCACCCCTTTTCCAATATTTTCCTCACGATGTATAGCACTGTGCACGAGTCAACCGACACACCTCTACCTGCACGGAAATGTCGGTACGTTTTCGCAGAATATTTTCTAACGTTGCGTTCGGTTGCTCCTTTTGCAGTAAGGACCGACCTGTTTCTCCTGCAAGCGAATCGACGATGTCGCAGCCGCAGGCTGTTTCGCGCAGTCCTGGTACACCGACCCACGTAGAATTCGCCCAAAGCCCCAAGGTAAGCATCACAATATTATGCTACGTTCGTATTATCATTGTTATTTCAATCCCCATCGCGATGATGGAATAACGGGAATGAACTTAAAGTAAGAGCTTTAATCATATAAAAATTTCATTTAAATTTCAATTTAAAAAAATATGATTTTAAAAAATTGAATGTTTTTTTCTATTTGATAAGTAATTTGGAAATAGATGTAACAATTGAGATAGAATATTAGAAACTAGATATATTGCTTCATATTAGCTTCAGGGTAGATATAATATTTTGGTATATGAATATGGGAAAATGTATTCTTGTAGTAATTATAATTCTTGTTTTGAATTTTCCAGAGTGCTACGTCATACACATCGATTAATAGTGGCGGTCAGTCTTCACCGCAAGTTCAATATTATAGCTCGAGACGCTCCAGCGTTCACTCTAACACCGAGCCCCAGGAGGTAGCCGACGCTAATGTAAAATTCGTACGCGATACCAGTAAAATCTGGTACAAACCTAATATATCGCGGGAGCAAGGTAATTTTTAAATCTGAAATTACTTTTATTTTTTTCTTGTATAAAATGATTTTTTTATTTATTATTGTAATGGAAGGATGGAAAAGAAATTTTATTTAAAATATATAATTTTAGAAATGCGATTAAATTTATAAAATAAGTAATAATTCTTTAATTAATTTTATTTATATATTTTTTATTTAATCCTTTATAGCTTAAAAAATTACGATCGAGTAATGCGAGAAATGAACGTCATGAAACTTTTTTTTAGCAATCTCAATGCTGAAGGATGCAACACCTGGCACATTCGTAGTCCGAGACAGCAACTCGTTCCCGGGTGCCTTCGGTCTGGCATTGAAAGTAGCTACGCCACCTCCTGGCGCGCCTAGTAGCCCACGAGATCCCTCGAGCGAGCTTGTTAGGCACTTCTTGATCGAACCAACATCGCGTGGCGTCAGACTAAAAGGATGCGCAAACGAGCCTGTCTTTAGCTCACTCTCGGCACTGGTTTACCAGCACAGTTTGATGGCCATGGCATTACCTTGCCAACTGCTGCTACCTGAACCAGAAGCAGCCGCCAGAGCTCTAGACTCACCTGGTACCAACAGCACTCAACAGCTTCTTGCTCAAGGAGCAGGTAATTAATTTGTTACATTTTTGTTTAATTGACATAAAATGTACGATAAGAAAAAGATCTCATATAGTTTAATTAAGGCACAAAATTCTTAGATATTCTGTTTGATCTTCTATTTAAAGCAGATTAAATTAACTGTGCAAAAAAGAACCCTAAATTTGATTATTACTTTATTATATAATACATAATTAAATTATTTTATTATATAATACATAATTAATACATAAATTAAATTTATACATTTTAAATATTTTAAATTTTCAGTAAATTTATTTAAGAACTTTCGCTTTATTAAAACAGGAAAAAACTGTTTTCTAAGTATTTTTAATGTTTTTTTTTACAGCTTGTAACGTTTTATATCTCTTTACAATTGACACGGAGTCTTTGACTGGACCACAGGCCATCAAGAAAGCCATCACCAATCTATTCGAGCAAAAACCTTTACCAGTCGCCACAATTGTTCACTTTAAAGTCTCCACGCAGGGCATTACTTTGACTGACAATGCAAGAAAATTATTTTTCCGTCGACATTATCCCACAAATAATATAAGTTATTGCGGATTAGACACTGAAGAACGCACGTGGGAGTTCACCAGCGAAGATACTGGAAGACCACTTAGCGCTCAGTATGTTTTCAAATTCATATGAAATTCTTTTAGATTAAAAAAATAAAACTACTATATAGTAAAATTATTTAAATTTCTTATGATTAGAATTATAACAGTTGAAAAATGTTATTTTATAAATTGTTATATCTGTTTTATCATTTTATAAATTTGCATAGAGAAAAAAGGAAGAGAAAAAATTATAATTCTAAATTTTTTAAGAAATACGACAAATTATAAGTAAAAAAAAAATTCGATGAGTTAAATATTTATTTTAAATTAAATTAATTTGATTATTTCTTTTTTCAGTCGCTGCTTCGGCTTCGTGGCAAGAAAACCCGCTCACAAATCGGACAATCAATGCCACGTGTTCGCCGAACTGGAACCAGAGCAACCCGCCACGGCAATCGTAAATTTCGTGAACAAAGTTATGATGGGAAGCTCCATTGCCAAGGCCAACATTGTTTAAAAATTGCTACTCGCTCGCCACAATCGCCAAGACTAACGGGCACAAACATCATCGCGAATTCGTTAACGGTTTCGCTGTTTATGATTCATACCGACACATATCTTTAACGCAAAAAAATGCAGAGTCTAATTAAAGACAAAGCGACTGAGAAATTGGGGATAATGGGACGAATGATTGATATAATCGATTAATGAAATCATTATTCCGCTGACACGTGGAGGATTCTTCTAAAGGATCCGCTGAAAATGACTGCACGAATTAATCATTACCATTAACCGACTACTCGTATTAAGTCTTCGTGCATCTCGTAGCGTTGAATCAGTAGAACATTCATGTTGCAAACAGTAGGGACGATATAATTATCGATAATGCTGGAAAGAAGTCGAGGATCTCTCTCTTTGGAAGAGAACGAGGGGAATGAGAGACGATACGTAAATCGATTCCATCCTCGCGTCAATATGCAGTCAAAATAAGAAAGTTGTTGTTATGATTATCGTTACTATTGTGACTTAACGTAGCGAATAGTAAAGATATAATGGATGGTCAAGAAAGGTAAGGTGGTCAAATGATTGCATTGGAAAATTTTGCTATGTATAATAAAGTAACTTTATTTTATTTAAAAAATTATAAAATTATGATTATTCTGCGTTCTTATTAGTAATAAGTATAAATACAATTCAGCATATATTATTTACAATTTAGTAGTTATTAAAATATTTCAAATCACACCAGATGTTTTTCGAAATATACATATTTAAATGATGACACTCTCTTCTCTCTCTTTATTATATAATTTTTAAGAATTTATCTTTTATAAAATTTGAAAGTTCATGATTTTACCACCTTCCCTCACTTATGATACGATCGATCAGCCGCACGCAAACTTACCGATAGCTCGTAGTCATAGTTGAACAGAATCAACCGTGCTCTTCGCGCGATCTACGAAGGGCATCGAGCATTCGAAACGAGCGTATCTCGCGCGACACTGAGTGCGCTTTCGATTTCGGAAAGCATCTATGCATAGCGCACATATAAATATGCATAACATTGTTACACGTATCATATACACATAACTATCACACAAATGATAGCAAAACCTATGCTCGCGCTTCAATAATAGTCTTAGTTACATGATTTAGTCTTTGAAAAGCACTTTTTTTAATTCGTTTTATTTAAAAAATGTTTTATAGAACTAATAGCAGGATAAAAAAATGTATAGAAATTACATATTTACAAAATAATCGGAATCTGTTATTATATTTTAACTTTTTATTTAATAATTCTAATTTTTAACAAAACATCCACAATAAAATCTAAATACCAATAGGTCGCTAAATAATGCGCGAGCATATATAAATTCATATATTATCATGTTATACTTGAGACTCTCGAGTAATGTTTGACAAAGAATGTTACGTCGTTTGCAGAGTATATTATACATATACATATACACGCACGTATAAAATCCCCGTGTCATGCTCCCTCGACGTATGAAAGAACGATGTTATAAATAACTGTAAATACGCCACGAGATGAATGTCGCCTTAAAGTAAGGCTTCGAGGAGACATCTTGGGAGAAACCGTCGCGAGATAAATAATAGTCCGCGACTTATGGAAGAAGCAATGCTTTATGAGCTCACGCTCGAAAGTCACGCAGATTGGGACGAATAATGCTATTTGAGGAGTATGCACGTGACGAGACAGTATCGCGCGTATTCTTTCGGTGAACCTATAGATTCTTGCCATTTCGGGCTCGTGTACCGTCGAGAGTCCACTCTCGAAGAGTACATCTCGACGGGCACGACGATGAGCAGTCAATTATTACGATCGAATCGATTATATTGTAATTACGACAATATGACGGCGCGAAGGGATCGCCGGCGCCCACTGCAGCCGGCCTTCCTTTCGACGTCATCGACTTCTTTGTCTACTTTCGCGGTCCCTTCTACTTTTGTCTTCCGAACGAAGGTCGGTCGAAGCTTCGGCGTTTCCTCCGTGAACTCCTCCACGATCGAGAGAAGGAGGAACCGTAGTTACGCAATGTGCTAGTCAAAATTCGTACTGTATATTCGATGGTCAAGAAATAGTCAAGTTAACGGTAACCCTGGGAGCCCTTTTCCGGATATGCTTGGCCCTTCTGAGGCGGCGAGCGCAAGGTAATATCACTTCGCGCTAAGACTAGATGTAAAGTGAGTGTAATGTGCTTTGTCTTGTGAATGATGGGCTCGAAACGACACGTCGAAACACATAGAGACAATTGCGTGCCGCTGAAAGGACTAAGGGCCCGCTTGAGAGAACCGACCGTGTCTTCTTTTGCGTTCTTTCTTTTCTTTATCGTCCGTCTGCCCTTTCTTCTCCGTCTAGATTTCCTTTCGTACGCGCCCGAACCCGACTAACAGCGTAACATTAGTTTAACATTCAGTCATTATAATAATAATTATTAATATTATTATACTTGTTTATTCTATTCTATATCTCTGTGTACGTTTGCGCAATAATTGTACCATTGCGTGCCGCATGGGTACGCGCGTATAGTTGTAACAACAATAAATCATATTCACAGCGTATTTGGATTTTATTATCTATCCTGCTGTTTTACGCCGCTCCTACAGATATGTATATGATTTATGTCAATTCCTTTAGAATAAAAAGTTATCATTGTACTTGGCAAACATTTTTATTTTTATTTTTATCGTACAATTAAAATTATAAGAGTTTTATTAATTTTATCATTTTATATATACTCTATTATTTTTCTTTTAATAACTTTAGTAAATCATTAAGAAGTAATTTACAATGATTTATTATTCATATATCTCTCATCGATGATTAACGTGTGAAGAACAGAAGAACTCCTTATAGAGAGAAATTAAGTTTCTAATAATAATAATAATAATAATAATAATAATAATAAATAATGTGCTTAATACCATCTTTTAGATTTTTAAAAAGGTTGTTTTAACTGTAGTAATTGCGTAAAGCCATTATGTAGAAAAGTGGATTTAATACATATAGTTACGGTTGTTTGAACACTGATATCGTGAAAACGTGTTTTGCTAACGGCAAATTTACTGACCTACTATGTATCCCGCCATACCAAACAAATTCTCTGGAAATACACTAAGCTTGAAAGTTTCGCTTTATGTTATTTTATTATTTTTGCTAACAAAAAGATTATATTTTTCTGCTTTAAGTGTCAAAAATAAAAATGATGTTAACTATACAAACTTTGACAATTTTGAATAAGTCAAAATAATGAAATTATTACAATTTGAATTTGTAATTTACATTATATGTATAAAAAATGTTATTTTATTACACTGATACTTTATTAATATTTAAATCTTTATAAAATATAAATTCTTTCCTTTTCTCAAAAGACTAATAATTAACATCAAAATATTAGTACATGTTGAATATAATATGTCAATTAGCACGTTGTAGATTTCACTATTACCACAAATTGCATATTATTAGAATGATGTTGAATGATTAGTCAAGCCGAATCAATTCAAATCACCGTAAGTCGACATCGATAAATGTAACCGACCTCTCTAACGCTTTGAATATCCCATCTATTAACCCCGAAGCCTCTGATCCACTGCATGACTGAAGCACGAACGTCATCCAGCGCAGAAATGAAATCCCGTAATCCAAACCCGTGAGGCAGAACAGTGAAACCGTCGTGTTTCACATGCCCGTATGAACCAGCTACTGGTTCCGGCTGCAGGTTTGCCAGTCAACGAGGAACCTTCGAGACGATCGAGCATCCTGGCGAGCGCGATCGAAGCACGCCATGAGTAGCGGCGTCGAATCGATCTTGTGCGTGATCCTTGGGGTTTCGGGGATCCTCATGCATTCGGCAAACAGTAATCCGTATCGTAATCACATGGTGACACATTCATTATATGATCACTCGGAAGAGAAGATAATCAAGAACGAAAAAGTTTTGAATGAGGAAAGTGGGTTGGTGTCATAAATGAATAATCAAAATTTTGTTAGTTGGTTTTATGAAATTGTGAAGTGGATTATTTTTTAATCTTTTAAGAAAGTATCCTCAAAGATTAACAAGATGCTGTGTCTAGACAGAGATTACTAGAAAACTCAAGCAACGAGTCAAAAAGTTAAATAAATTGATATTACATTTTTAAGTGATTATCGTTTTAAGTGTATTTTAATATATGATTTCTAAGAAATAAAAATGATTCGAATTCGAAATACTAAAAAAGTATAATTTGATTTTTATTTGAAAGCTTCTTCTCTTTCTTTTTTTTAAATGCTTAAACTTTAAAAAAAAGAAAAATAGAGAAAATTTAAATTTATATTAATGTTTATTGGATTCTGTAAAAGAACGCAACAAATCGAAATTTAATTTTTACATAAGAAAATGTAATTATTGTCGTTCACATTTAATTCAATCATTATAATTTCTATTTATTAACTTACATATTGCTTTTGCTAAGTAGCAAACATTCAATTATGTTAATTACGTTAATTAAGATGCATCTTTTCATTTGCTATATGAGTTTCGTTCTAGTTTTTCTAAGAGAGTTTTTCTAAAGGAAAGTAGATCATAGGTACATTAATCATGAAAGAATGTTATTGTTTTGCTGAAGTAATTAATGGTGAAAATACAATGCATTTTTTTACACAAACACAAGAATGGCACTCTTGGCATTTAAAAAACATGTGATACAAATGTCAAGATGCTATTAAGCATTTTTATAAGTCTTTATTCAATCAAAATATTTTTATAATATAATATTTGGAATGTATAATAAGCAAAATAATTATTTTTAAATTATAAAAGTTTAAATTATAAAACTCTTTAAACTTTACATTTACAAAGATTTACAAAGTGTCATCTTTTCATAATTTAAAGAATATTGCGAAATATTTCTATATAATTTATATAAAATATATTAAAGAATATTTTACATTATAAAAATTACAAATAATGATGGACAAATAGTTTGCAGATTACTCATAATGATCAAGAAATGCAATCGTATTTGAATTCCGAAGACAGAGAAGAAGAAAAACTCGTATTCGCTGAAGCAAATAATCGGAACACACCCAAAGAATTATCTTGGGATGATGATGATTACAGAGGTTTTTCTCTATTTGGCCTCGTTGAATCTGTGCTGTCCGTCGTAGCGAGCGGACTCAGTACAGTCGTGAGCAGTATCGTCGGTACCGAGAAGAAAGATTCACGGTCACGTACCAGGAGAATAAATTATAGAAATTATCACTTAATCAGGGCGTTTCCTAGCACGGAAAGTCAAGCTGCGGATCTACGCGACTTAAGAGATGCCGAGCCTGAAGACATTAAATTTTGGTCCTTTCCAAATTCTAACAGGTTTATATTAGCATTTTTATTATAATAATTAATTATTTAATATATTTCTATACCTACATTTCCTCTTATAGAACATCCGACATGATTGTGGCACCAGATCTCGTAAATGATGTTAAGGAATATTTGAGAGATAAGAAGATTGACTTCAAAGTATTAATATCGGATATCCAGGTAAAAATAAATATATATTCTATATCCCTGACATACATTAATATTAAATCATTCAAGATACTTTTGTAAAAAGTGCATAACATTAAAAAAATTAATTTTTATGTGATATATGTGTAATAAGAGAACACTATTTATTATGAATCATTGAAAGCGCTCATTGACATCTTAATTATAATTGAATAATTTGTACATGGTATCTCATTATTTGTGATAATATCGGAAAAAAATTTGAGTAACAGCTGATGCCCATATCTAACACTGACACGCTTTACTTACGGTCTTTTCAATACTTCTTACGACATAAAAATATAAAGTAACATGAGAGTAGCGAATAAATCATGATTTATCATACTAAAGCATTGGATCAAAGGTTTTCGTTACTGCATATATTAATCGTTATTTATGCGTCCTATTGACTGATGGTCGCTGTATTAGAAATGGAAAGAGAAATCTTTTGCTGGTTGTCTACATGATTAATTGATATAATTAGAATGTGACCTTTGAATTAAGTATAGTCAAGAAAATGTTTTCTTTCTTTGATTAACAGAAAACGATCTCTTATCAAAATCCGAAGATGTCGAAAGAACAGCGCGAAGATTTGGTTACTACTCAAGGCCATACAATGACGTGGAAACGTTATCACCGATACGGAGGTAAAATTATATTGCAATACTTTTTTACGTCGTACTAAATTGATTTAATTTATACATTTTTACTAATTTAAAATATAAATTAATATTTAATATTACATATTGTACTAATTTAGTATATTTAAATCATTTTAAATAATATAAATCGTATCAATATGAACTATTTTTTATTTGATATAAATGAAAACTCAATGAGAGTACATTTAATTAAATACAATAAACTGACTTTCTCTTTTTGTTAGATATCGTACGCTACTTAGAATACCTAGCCTTCAGATATCCCAAAATGGTAGAGTTAATAACTATTGGACATAGCTACGAAGGCCAACCGATAAAGATGGCGAAGGTTTCGACAGGATTGAACAAAGAAGGCGAAAGAAAACCTGCCATTTGGATCGATGCCGGTAAGTTTCTTTTATAAAATAATCATTCTTTTGATAAAAACAAGAAAAAATACAAGCGTCGAAAATTAAATTAAAAAGTAATTGTGACTAAACAATAAATTTCACGTATTAATGTTATAAAAAATAGTTAAAAAAATATTTCCTCTTGATTGTTCTTATTAACATCGAAAAACTTTTATTATGGAAAATATGTTGCCAAAATTATGACTAGCCGGTTTTCATGGATGTCATATCCGTATGCTTCCCACGTTTTACACACATCTCGTCCCGTTAGATCATCTTTTCGGTAAATCGTCATCGTCTTTGCAGGCATGCATGGACGAGAATGGATTGGAACTGCAGCGGCAACCTACATATTGAGTCAACTAGTTGAAAAAAATTCTAGCTACACGAAATTGTTGGACAATTCGGATTGGATGATTCTGCCGGTTGCGAATCCTGACGGTTACGAGTATAGCCATGTCGGTGATCGTTTTTGGCGGAAAACCAGAAGCAATCATGTGGAAAGTCAAAACGATAGTAGGTAAGTCAAAAAGAAAAATCTTCCACTTCCACGCCGTAATTGTTTACGGAGTTTTAATTAATGTCAGTAATATTTGTATCGTACGATCTTATTATGCAAGAGCGATATGAGTTAAAAGAAATATTAGAGATTAGATTGCTGATGAGATTTTAGATTTTAAGATAAAAAAAAGTAGTCTTAATTGAAAAACATTTTTTATAATATCCATTATATAATCAATATTCATGCAACAAATTAATTTTGAAAGCCTCGCGTGTTACTGAACTAAAACGGTGCGTGATCTTCTTTTCTAGGTACACGCCTTCCAATTTATTGCAGTTCGTAACACAGTATGCCAGATGGTTCTGGACTACATGCGAAGGAGTCGATCCGAATCGAAATTTTGCATACCACTGGGGCGAAGAAAAAGAAGGAGGTGCCAGTTCGGATCCTTGTCACGAAACATATTCCGGGCCTTTCGCCTTTTCCGAGCCAGAAACAAAGGCCATGGCCGATTATATTTTGGCGAACAAACAACATATTCGGTACGCTATAATTGTGAAATGTATTCAATTGATTTTAGCTTTTCATTTCATTAAAATTCTAATTCAAGCATTCTATAGTACTAAATACCGAGTTTATGTTTTCAGAATGTATTTGACTTTGCATTCTTATTCTCAAATGTGGCTGGTACCGTGGGGTTACACACGTTCAAAACCATCTGATTACTCCGATTTGATGAACGTAGCGAGAAAGGCAATCAACGCGATCGCGAAAGTTCACGGAACGAATTATCAACTTGGACCAGCAACAGAATTAATGTATCCGACTTCTGGTATGAATTTAGTATGTTACTCATCTTCTATATACACTTTAAATAGCTTTCTATGAAAATTTTAACATGTTGGTTTACGACTATTACGAAAATCCGATATCAAGATAAGATGATAGCACTTCGCAATATGTCACGTCAAGACGAAAGTGTTTGTTTTCTTTTTGCAGGGGCGTCTGATGACTGGGCTAAAGGCGTTGCCTCGATAAAGTATGCATACACGATAGAACTACGTGATCGTGGAACATATGGATTTCTATTACCGGCTACTCAGATAGTTCCGACCGCGCGCGAGATTTGGGCAGGAATCCGGGCAATCGCTCGCTTAGTTACCTGCAACACGTGAGATCTACGATCCATGCTTCTGTGCACTTAGTGCTCGAACATTCTTTTTTTAATCCAGATAATATAAACTGGAGCAATGCCTTTTGTGAATCACATAAATGTGGAATTTTATCGTCATTTTTACGCAATAGACATCGATGGACAGGGTACACAGGGCATTCGTATTGAGACATCGGCACTCGTATTGTTATCGAAATAAGTTAAATAAGCTACAAACGATGACAGAGATAAATTTATATTTAATTAAAAACAAAGATCTGTTATAATATCATTGATTGTTAAATTATAAACAAATTCGCGAGATGCTATAATAGATTTTAAGTTCCTCCTGCGAAAAGTTAGATCGTTGAATTAGATTTTAGGAAAATTACTATATAGAGTCAAATTAAATAAAAGATTATATTTTAAGAACTGAAAAGTTCTTAAATGTGTTTTGACTAAAATGTTTCAAACAAATTGTAAGATTTATAACTATCTTATTATCTTAGATTATATTTAGTATATTTTTCTTTGTAGATTATGTGAAGTACATTTCCGTATATACAACATTATATATTTAGTGATGAAGAAATGTGTAATATATAACATGAATGTATTTATTTTTTAATGTAAATATATTTATTTTTTATTTTTTATTTATTATTTCTTTTATCTTTATTTAATACTGAATTTTTTGTACAAATAATATATTAATTTAAATTTCATTTATTAAAACTATATATTAAACTATTTAGTTCGATTTTTATTTTTTTTAATTGAAATATATTATTATATACATAATACAATAAATAAAAGAATTTTTATTATGATAAAAATGATAAAGGAAATAAATTTCTAGTGTATAAAATGATTACACAAGAAAGTTGACTAATGTTAATTTGCTAAGAAGTTGGGATTAATTATTAAGAAATTGTCTGTAAGAGGCAAATTAATGATAAAGAAAATAGTCTGCATGCTTATCTATGCAATCTATTTCAAGAAGAAATTGTGTTATCAAGGTTAATCCAAAATACACGCATACCTTATCGCGAGATATTGCCCGTTATTTCGTAGTATATAAACCGTAGGATCTTGTTCAGTGTTTAAGTTTCATTGAGCTAACGTACCAACAATGTTGATTCAGTGCCTTTTAGCCACTGTTTTAGTATTCCAGGGTAAGCGTGCACATTTATTTTATTTTTTATATAATATAATATATATGATTTATATTAAATTTTTCTTATAATTCTTTTTATAGAAATAAAATTTGGATACTTTATATTTTCGAATATAATGAAAATCAATATGTATATTGCATAAATTTTTTATATATTTTTTATATGTTAATTATTTCTGAAAAATATTTAATAAATAAAAAAGAATATTTGATAAAAAGTTTCATAATAATTATATAAATATGTAAAGAATAGTGCATTTTTTAAACAAAAGATTTATATTTCTGAAATAGTGTTACGTTCTAAAATATAAAAATGACGCTAAACATATTATAAATATTGAAATGAAAAGTTTAAATTTTGCAAATATATCATTGTGACTTTAAAAGAATTATACATTAAAAGTTTTCTTAAATATTTTTATAGCGTGTCTAGCCGTCCCATTCGGCTTGAAACCCAGGATCACCGATGGTGAGGATGCCTCACCGGGTGAATTCCCTTATCAGGTCTCTATTCGATGGGGTATCCCACCCTTTATTCCTTTTAACCATGCGTGTGGAGGTTCCATAATAAACGAGCGTTATGTTTTGACTGCTGGACACTGTATTATGAAGTTTGGTAGACTTAAAGTCTTTGCTGGCAAGCATTATCTTCTCGAAGACGAGTCTACCCAGCAAGAAGTTGACGTCGCTAGAGCTTATGTGCACGAACAGTATCCAGGGTATGTTTACTATTTTTATTTGCAGCTAAAAATAAATATTTCTGCAATCGGAACTGTAATTAATTACATTTCTCTTTTAATGTACTTCCATATAAATTATTTTGTTAAATAAATTTACAACTAAATAAAAAACAAATTTAATATATTTATTTTGACAAAAATAGTTTAAAGAATTATAATGCTTGTTTTTTAAATAAAGATTGAACTAATATCATTTTACAAGTGTACTCAACTCTGGAAAATATAAATATAGATTAATAGTTTATAACGAAGGTACGAAATATATAACATCATTTAAACACATTTATATGTATACGAAAATATTATAATACGAAGATACATTTCCTATACACATTATTTAAAATGTTATTAATTAATTTATGTTATAGAATTACAAATGTAGATTATATCTAAAATATTATTTGAAAATTATTTGGAAACAATTTCGAAAAATAGCAGATACATATACACTTAGTTTTTCCAAAAGTTTAAAAGTACTTGTGTATTTATCATTATACGTACGTGCACGTTTTAACGCGCGCGCGCACACTCATACATAGACACACTATGCAATCATTTCACAATCTACAATCTACATCACGTTACAATATCATCTTGACTCTTTTTGATAAGTTCTTTGTAATCGGCATTCGTGTTTTACTGATAATGTATCTAGGCGTCTGAAATATGATATTTTGGATTGAATTGTACTGCTTTTTTTTCAGAGGCGTTGCTCCATACGACATCGCTATTCTAAAACTGAGAACTCCTCTCGTTTTTAACAAGAGAGTATCTGCTGTTAACTTACCGAAACAAAACGAAGTACGAGTTGGAATTGCTGTGCTCTCTGGATGGGGCTCCGTCTCCAAGAAATTGTTTCCAGTACTCCCCAAGGTCCTCCAAAAAGTTTCCATCCCCTTATTAGACAGTGAATCCTGTCAGGAAAAATTCCCGAAAGATCCTGACACACCAAAAGTCTATGACACACAAATCTGCACTGACGCTGTTGGAGAAATATCCGCTTGTTCCGTAAGTCAAATTTAACTTTTCTACATCTTTTTCGTTCAATTAATCGTTAACAATTGCCATAATTATAATTGTATGATTATGAAGATAATATTATTTCTTGGTTTTATTTTATTAACA
Organism: Tetramorium alpestre; assembly: GCA_021460005.1. Lineage (NCBI taxonomy): Eukaryota > Metazoa > Arthropoda > Insecta > Hymenoptera > Formicidae > Tetramorium > Tetramorium alpestre. The sequence continues at coordinate 522,507 of JAJVSH010000019.1, read as the reverse complement.
TCAATATTATTTATTCAACTAGTTATTTTAATTGATTTTTAATTTTAATCCATCTAGAAATATTGTAAAGTTATATATCATACATTATATTTCTATATATATTTATGTTGTAGTGACAAAGAAACTTAAATAATTAAATAAAAAACATTTTCTCTTTGCATAATATCTTTATTAATTACATATCTTTCTTATAGGGTGATTCTGGCGGTCCATTAGTCCAATTTGACAATAATGTTCCCACCCAACTCGGTATCGTTTCATGGGGAGTCTATCCGTGCGGTGTCAATCACATGCCTTCGGTCTATACCCGAGTAGCATCTTACGTCGATTGGATTAATTCAAAAATAGCTTAATTAATAACTTAATTAATATTAATTAATATTATTACTGTTATTAATATTAAAACGTAATTAAATAGTTCCCGTCGTTTTTTACTATACTCATTAATTTTATATTTCGGAATATAATTCTATTGACATTTCATTTTAATATTAAAATTTCTAATTTATAACTTAAAAGAGATCATAATGAAAAGAGTAACTTAAAAGAAATAATAATTATAATTAGCTAATAAATACTGAAAAATGTTACATTTTACATAATGCTAAAAGAACTGTTAAAAATAAATAAATTACATAATATTACACACAACTTGTATATATATTTTTTCGTATCCTATATATAAATCCTATGTAAAATGTAAAAAAAGGAATTCAAAATGAATTTCTTTTACTGGATATGGATATAACTTTTTAACCTTCTCTTTATAATTATTAGACATTAAAACTTCAATCAAATTTTTACTAAGAAAAAACTGATTGCACTATATTATTATTTTATCTTTTATGGTTTATTCTCTTACATAAATATATTATATTATTTATAAATATTTAATTTAAATAATTAAACCTATAACATTAATTTCATCTTTAATTCTAAGTTTATGAATGAGTTTGAAAGAATTATATATATATTTGTATGTATGTACATAATTATATTGTACAATTAAGTTAATGATTAATTTATGTTTATTCATAAAACAAATATTATCAAATTATTAAACGAAAGAAATAAAGACAATATAAACATATTATAAATTTTCTCTTCTTCAAGAAATAATCTTACGAATATTTTCACGTATCAAGTAATACAGTAACATTTGTTATTTAAAGTACGATATTTCATATTTCTATTTCTGTTATTATTAATTATCCATCATAAAAAAATTTCACTTGCATGATATTAATTTTATTCTTATACAGCTCTTACATTATTTCACTTAACTGTTACTTAATCCAAAGGAGCTTACTATTAGCCAACAAAAAATGTTATTTTAAACACATTTTATTTTTTCCATGTAATCAACTTAATTAAATTTAACTGTGTGTATTATTTGACAAGTGTACTAAGTTAGTTGTACTCACAGCGCAGAGTGATTTGTTGAAAGCGAANGAAAGAAAGAAATAAACAAATATTTCACCAAAAGAGAGCTTTTATGCACATCCCCTCTATAATTTTATTCCTAATCTAAACTGTTTATTGCATTTGAACTTGAAACCGGGAAGTTTGCTTTTAGCGCAGACAATCTTGATATAAATCTTGATAAAATAAATAAATCCATTGNATCTATCATAAATCAGATTACTGATTTTCCGCATTTTTGTGTTTTATTGAGAAATAATGATTGATCATAATCTGATAACGATAATACAAGATGTTTATCTACTGGATGATCCATCATAAATGAAACGTAGCTTAATTGATTGAAGCTGAAAGAATATTTTTCTGTTAATATTCAAATAATTTTTATGTTGAATTAACATGCTAAAATTTAAACGTAATTTAAACAGTAGCGAAACAAATAACAAAATGAAAAAAGAATTAATTCTATAAATAATATTAATTATTTTTGTTACATTCAGTGTTTTTTCTTGTTAAATTTAATTTATATCAAAATTATGGCCATTAACAAAATAATTATAGTATACATTATATTAATTTTTACGTGTATTTCTTAACATTTTATTGTTTTAGTAGATATTCTTGTTTGACTTATTAATAAGCACTTTCTCTAATAAAAGAATTAATTTAGATAAGTAAAGAAATAAATATCAAATATATATAAATAATACACTTTTTCTGTATTAATGAAACTGATCTTATATATTTGTACATTTCATATCAGAATGTATAAATTTATAATAGAAAATTTTATAATAATAAAACAATAATTCTTTTCGCAGAATCTCTGAACAGTTTTTGTTAGATTGATATGTACAGGATTAGTAATTTTTACATTTACATTAGATACAACATACTGTTTGATTATATATATCACAAATATTTGTATTAATACACATTAAATCATAAATAAGATCTGCATTTGCAATAAATCCTTCTTATCGTAAACGTATTATGAATTTTGGTAGATTAATGAATTATCAGCACATTGTCATCATTGATATCATGCAAATGCATTTCATGAAACGAGTATAAAATGCAGTCAATTCGTTGGATTGACATCAGTTACCAAAATGTTTCGCAAAGCAATCGTATCCTTTGCTCTCCTAGCAGTGGCAATCGCCGGTAAGTCAATTTTCATGTATAAACTCATTAAAAAGGTAAATATTAAAGCAATACATAAAAAAACGATTCTTATTAAGCAATCTTAAATTTATCAAATAATAAATCATTTTATGAATCGTATCACTTTATGAAGAAAAAGGTAGAATGTACAAGAGTTAATTTTTATTATATTATTACAAATTCTTTTAATCATAGTCACAGAATTATCTTTGATATGCCACAATTAATTTGTTTAGCGACAAATATATATCTCTTAATATTATTAATTCAAATTTTAGCGAGGCCACGAGTCGGTCTCCGGATGCCGCCATTATTGCCACCTTTTTCGCCTCAAGTGGTCGGTGGTGAAGAGGCAACTCCACATAAATATCCATACATAGTTTCCCTTCAATACTTTGGTCAGCATTTCTGCGCCGGATCAATCTTGAACGAACAATGGATTATGACTGCAGGACACTGTGTTCAGGCAGTTCCTTCTGCAGATTATATTACCGTTAAAGCTGGAAAGCACAATATTATGATTAATGAAAATTCCGAACAGACGGTTGCAGTGGTGAAATCTTTTGTACATGAAAACTATCAAGGGTAAGTAAAACATTGGAAAGCAATAAATACATACAATATAATTAGTCTTTATTCGGCTTAAAATCAATTTAATATAATTAATGTTGTATTTATAATTTACATGTAATTACTTATACTAAAAATCTAAAATATAATAGTTCTTGCAGTAATATTCAGCAGTTCTATTTACAAAATTAATGTAAAAATTGAAATTACTTAGAATGAAGCAACATTAGTATGAGCTTTATTATTATTTTATTTCTTACGATTCATTTCTTACGATCATTACTTACGATTAGAAGAAATATACATATATAAAATAACGAAATACATGAAATAAATCGGTAGATTTCCTATGTTGAAAATATACATAATATTTCTATTAATTCTGCAGATTAGTTTTATTTTTTCACTAATACAATTTGTTTAATATTAATTTTAATATAAATATCTCAATATATATTTTTTAATTTTCAGTGGTGTTGGCCCATTTGATATTGGTCTGCTTAAGCTTGCATCTCGATTGAAGTTGACGAAGGAAGTACAAGCCATTGAATTGGCACCACCGGAAAGTGAACCAACCGGAGAGGCATGGCTTTGTGGATGGGGTTCCACTTCACCTAGTCCTTTCCCGGAAATGCCGGATAAACTTCAAAATGTCAAGATGGAATACGTCGATCGTGCTACTTGTTACGAAGCCATCTTACGTTTGACGGGATCTTCTCCAGTTCATGAAACGAATGTGTGCACTGGACCATTGTATAACACAATCTCCGCATGCAGCGTAAGTACTAAGCATTCAATAAATTTAGTAAGTGGCATTAAACAGCGCCTATTAATACCTAGTGACTTTTAATATATCAAATTCTTAATTATCTTTAGGGTGATTCTGGTGGCCCTCTAATCTCACGTAATGGAGAACAAGTCGTGCAAACTGGAATAGTATCTTGGGGCATTATTCCATGCGGTAGTGCAGGCGCCCCATCCGTATACACCAAGACATCCAAATTCAATAACTGGGTTTCGGAGAAAATTAATAATTATTAACAATGGCAATACTGACGACGTATCAATGTATACTGATATGATGAATTATTATATATTATTCAATATAAATAAATATGCAGCATAAATGATGTTTATTCTTCATTCCGTATGAACGTATGAAAACTAAGTATTATAGTAATTTAATATAGTACAAAAGAAACGTATGACAGAAAGAGTATTTTTTCATATAACAAAATAGTACTAAGATATGAAATAAATAATTTTTCTAGAATGTTTCTAATTAACAATAATGAAATGCGTGGAGACTCAACGTCATGCTTAGCTATGCATTGCCTTTACTATATTAACAAATTGTTTATACTAATGCCTTGTCGCGCGACTGGAGTTTCAATATCTCTTTGAGTATTTTTTCTCATCGAATAGCACCGATGCACGCTGATTTATAAAACTTTATTAATTAATAACTACTTGTTTACTATTATTAAAAACGTAAAGGACAGAAAAGGACTTTTCTACTCAGTTTAATCTGCTGTATTTATAAGCGAGTGATACGCCTATTTTCAAACCTGTACACACATATACAGGGTGTCCCAGACCTAACGCACCACCTGCTAATGGCAGATTCTTGAAGTCATATTGGCTATCTTTAAACACTTCCCATTTAAAAACTTATTGTAGTCTCAACATTTTGGTATTAGGATTTTCATCTCTAAATGACTTCAAGAATCTACCATTAGCAGGTGATACGTTAAGTCTGGAACACCCGTTAACAAATCATTGTATTGGTGGGATACCGCCGGAAGCGCGTAAAAATCTAAAAAAAAAATACCGTTTGTTTCAAGTCGATCCGACTATTAGGTTCCGAAATCATTAATTTTCAATAATTAATTATTGAAAAATTGATAGTTATGGTCAATAAGCGCGCAAGTCCAGATACGCAAAAACGTATAAGTTAATTTGTCAGTTATCGAAAGTGTTTGTAAAGTGGTTTAGT
>JAJVSH010000019.1:504347-517105 GCA_021460005.1 Tetramorium alpestre | reverse complement strand
ATATATAATGATTATATATTTTATCTTTTTGCAGATAAAGAAACCTGTTTAAGAGAAGTCAAAGACAATGGCCAAAAAACAACGCCAAAAAATTTATAGAATTAATTATTAAGAAGACATTTATTAAAAATATTGTTATAATAGATTAAATAAACTTAAAGTTAAATAAACTTATATAAACTTTTAGTACAATATTATGAACAATTGATTTATTTTAGAATGATCCTGTTAGTTTATAAATACATTCACACACACAATAATAAATATATAATGTTATTTTTAATAATAACTAAAATTCAAATATTTAACATAGTTCAAAAAATCGTTATCATAATTTTAAATTAATGTGTAATACTCGACATAATTATAGTATTAATGTTTTCTCTTGAACTTTAAATGGAGTGCCTCTTTTCTTTCTATCTGTAATGAAAATTTAACGTTTAATTGTTGTGTATACATTTGTTTTTTTAATACTATTAGATTTAAAAAATTACAATATAATATTAAGTTTGTTAGTGTTTTTGTTATTTATTTATTGTTTGTTTATTTATTATATTTGTTAGTTGTTTTTGGTTTGTTATAATTTAATTTTGTTTTTAAATATTGTTATTGAAATAATCACCTCTTGTGAAGTTTCTCCGGATTTTCTTTTTTTTGGATTTTGTACTGCTTTTAGTAACATAGGCAATTCCATTCGCCCATTTATCCGATCTATATTCTTTATACTATTTACTGATAAATATACTGTATCATCTGTAAAAGTATATGATTAGTAAATAATTTTGTTTAATATTATTAAATTTTATTATTATTTAATCTATCTAATTTCTAAATATTATTATACTTTATATTATTAAATATAAATATAAGATACTTTGTGTTCTTGGTAATCCAGTTATTTTAATTTTGTCTCCTTTACGTATTCCTAACTTCTGGTACTCATCGTTTGTAAAATTCATTATATGAACTTCGACTTTATATATTCCATCTGTTATTGAACCGTATCCGATCATTTTATTTCTTTCTTTATCGTGTGCTTCAGAAAAATTTGTTTTTACATAAGCTTCTAAAACTTAAGTATGGAGAATATTTAGCAAAATTTTAGAAAAACTATTTTATATTACATGTAGATATAATTATAATTACTAATATAAATAATAAATGTAGATAAGGACATACACACACACACACACACACACACACACACACACACACGCGCGCACGCGCGTGCGTGCGTGCGTGCGTGTGTGTGTATACATTTATACATAGATTGAAACGTACTAATACGTTGTGTTGTATCCATTATATTACGTAGTTCAATAGTTACAGGTTCCATTTCTAAATTTGATGGTTCATATTTTCCTAACTTTGAAATGACGGTATTTTGATGTATTAATAATTCAAATGAGACATTACCATTATTGAAATAAGTTTCTTTAGGTAATCGTCGTGCTCGAACTCCATCCAAATGAATGATCTAAAGTTATTATTGTTACTATTGTTATGTTATTGTTATTCTTATTTTACATTCCCAGTAAGAAATGATGATTGAAAAGACATCAAATCGATATCGATTTAACATTGATTTAACATTTGACCAACCATTTCTTATTGAGATTATTTTATATATTATTGTTATATTATATTATTATAATGTATAATATTGTTTACAACATGATTAAATAAATAAAAAATATTTACATTATTTCGTTCTATATGATGTAGGATATTATTAATGTCATCATTCCAAGCAACCACTTGTATTCGTCTCCCATTACCGTTATTTAAGACAAATTGAAAAACTGTGTGTTGGTTATCTCGTCGTGGTAATTTAATTCTGTCGACGTAACCTATAATTTCACTAAAAAAAAGTAATATACATTTGCGTATTAATAAATTGTCGAATAAAACAATTCAAAGAATCCACCATTTGTTAATAATATTTTGTTTATTTTGCGGGTTCGAGTGTTGCGTATAATATCCCTAATAGCCAAATACAAGCAGAATGCTGGCAATATGCCAACAAATCTAATTGTAAGCATGAATTTAAGCAGATTTCTGTCCATTGCGTCTGTATTATAGTAAGTTTATTTTCAGCAATACTGTTGTCACAATGTAACAGTAAAAACGCAGCAAAAATGAAGCATGACGTGCTACACAATGTAACGTTAAAAATGCAGCTAATATCAAACAAAGTCTGCAATATAAATTTTTGATAGAATATTTCAAATTTTATTACATTTCTGTTTCATTTTTGAGCATATTATTTGATAGGCAGATCGTGCTTCACTACTGTCAAAATTATTATAGTATAACATGGAGCATACAATTTGCAAACCTTTTAACAGACTTGGCAATTAGGGATACTATATACGAGTAAGATGTAAAATATAAAATGCTACGTTATTTTCGTATTTTAGTGATCAATTTTGATAGCAACCGATCGTGTGGCACATGAAAGGTCATTACTTGAATTTTCCACTACTTGAGTTTTGTTTCGCCTCCTTCACTATTGTATATGGGCAGCCATCTTGAATTTTCTAAAAGTTCCAGACGGCACGTAAAAGTACATGAATTAAGCTACAATTTGCGCTCGGAATGGACTTCGTAAGTTGAAATAAATTCTGGGCAGCGGGGGGTCTTCCATTAATAGAGAAACAAAGATTTACATATATGTATTGTATATGGGGCATTCTCTATTTCAACTTACGAAGTAATTCCGTAATTCCGGAATTCCGCCATTCCGAGCGCAAATTGTAGTTTAATTCATATACTTTTACGTGCCGTCTGGAACTTTTAGAAAATTTAAGATATACATATATATATGAAAAATCTTTATTTTTTTGTGTTCTGTTAGCTGTTCAAAACTATATATACATACATACACAATAAAAAACATTTTGTATTTATGTTAAAATTTTCTTGAAGTGTAGAAAGTTTTGAGTTAAATTTCTAACACGGTCGTGGGTTAATTTAATATATCGTCGTTGTGTTACTTAAACTTTTCTGTGTTAAATTAACCTTTTTTAGGTGTTAAAATAACACAATTTATGTAAGTGCATGAATTCTTGGTGACATATTTTGTATGTTAAAGTAAACAGTTGAATTGTGTTACTTTCCTTCTTATAACATTTACTATGTGTTAAATTGACATAATTCTTGCGTTATTCATTATAAAAAAATCAAAACTAAAAATAGATATTTTTCTCAAATGTTAAAATAACATTTTATCTTAGTTACATTTAACATTAAAGATATGTCAACATAAACTTTGATTTTTGACAGCGTCCAAATATTAATTTTTTGTGTTAATTTTTTACATATTATTTTTATTATTTTTTAACACATTAGCTTTATGTTAAATTAACACAAAAATCCAGTGGATTAATTGGGACATGTGAAATGTGTTAAATTTAATACAAAATTTTTTATTGTGTAGACAGGATGTATAAAAAGTACCAGGACGGCATTATATTTTATAAGAATAAAAGAATTAAAGTTATGAATCATAAGTTTTATAATTTTATATAATTAAAAAAAATTATACAATTTTAATTTAAAAATTTTATTCATATATGTATATTCTTAGAATTATATACTTACACAGTTGAGTCAAAGATTTGTATGGCATCTATTATTTCATTAGACGATAATAAATCTATTGGATCTATTCCTTTTAATTCCGCTTCTAAATCTGACATTTTTTCTAAATCTGTATTAAAATATAAAATAAAACATTATTAAAACAATTTTAAAAACGAAAAAAATATAGAAAAAATAATTTAAAGAATACATATAGAATAAAAAGAGTACAGAAATAGTTCAAGATAGGGAAAAAAACATGAGCATGAATAAAAGGGAGGAAGAGACAAAGAGAGAGGGAGGAAAAAAGAGAAAGAAGAAAAGAAGAAAAGTGAGTGTGAGAAAGAATCACAAGATGAGATAAAAATAAAAAATAATAGAACAAATGCAAAAAAATCTTAGAAAAAGAAAGATCGAAAGAGAAAGAATGGGAGGAAAGGATTGTAGAAAAAGAATGCAAAAAACCGAGAGTATGTCAGGACGCGAGTAAGAGAGTATAAAGAATATAAAGAGTAAGACCACGCTGAGAACGCTGAGGCAAGAGTGTAGGAACGAGAGAGCGAGAGCGCAAAACATGAGAACTTTCTAACTAAATTGCAATAATAAATGTTTGAGAAAACCAAAAAAATGAGAACTATAAGAGAGCATTGAGAGAACAGAGAAGTGATAGCGAGAAACGGAGTACGAGAACGAGAGAATAAAAGTGTGTTACGCGAAAGCGCTACAGCAAGAGTGAGGGCAAAAACGAGAACGAGAGAACGAAATGCTAAAAGCATGAAAATACGAAAGCGAAAACATGAATGCACTAAAATGTGAGAACGAGAGTGAGACTATAAAAATTTGCCGGATCTTGTATTGATCTTGCCTTAACTAGCCGGATCTCCCTTCTATCCTTATAACTTTTATTTAAAACACTTTTTTGTGAAGAGCATTGCTTTCAAAATATATGACTGTCCATGTTAAAATTGAAAAACCACAGCTACGTGCAATTACAGTATTATTTACAGTAATTAATTACAGTAATTTACATATTTTCAAAATTCAATATCTCCAAGGAAAAAAAATCATAAAAATATAATTCAAAGTGGATTTTGAAGTTAAAATCCGATACTAAACGATGCTTTCAAACAATCTTTGAAAAAAAAATTATTTGCTTATATTTGCTTATATATTGGACTGTTGAAAATAGTAAAAAACAAAGACATTTTTTGCACTTTTAGGTAAAATTTTTTCAAAAACCTGACGTGATACGCAAATCCTATGTCCAGATTTGTATTCAACGCGACAAATTACATCAGAAATGATACCTTTTATTCAAAATACAAAAAAAAGTTAAAAATCTGCAGCTCTGTATTATTAAACGAAGAAAATAAAGACAATACAAACATATTATAAACTCTCTCTTTTTCAAGAAATCATCTTACGAATATTTTCGCGCATTAAATAATACAATAACAATTTGTTATTTAAAGTATGATGTGTCATATTTCTGTTTCTGTTATTATTAATTATCCACCATAAAAAATTTTACTTGCATTATACTAATTTTATTCTTATAGAGCTCTTACATTTTTTTACTTAGCTCAATTCAAAGGTGTTTAATATTAACCAACAAGAAATGTTAATTTAGACATTTTATTTCTCCATGTAATCAATTGTAATCAAATGTAATTAATTAAATTTAATTGTGTGTATTATTTGACAAGTGTACTCGCAGTTAGTTGTACTCACAGCGCAGAGTGATTTGTTGAAAGCGAATGAAAAAGAGAAACGAACAAATATTTTACTGAAAAAGAGCTTATATGCACATCCCCTCCATAATTATTTTATTCCTAATCTAAATTGTTTATTCCATTTGAACTTGAAACAGGAAAGTTCACTTTTATCACAGACAAACTTGATAAATAAATAAATAAAAAAATTAATCCATTGGATCTATTATAGATCAGATTACTGATTTTCCGCCTTTTTCTATTTTATTGAGAAATAATGATTGATCATAATCTGATAACGATAATACAAGTCATTTATGTACCGGATGATCCATTATAATTGAAACGTAACTTAATTGATTAAAGCTGAAAGAATATTTTACTATTATTGTTCAAATAATTTTTATGTTTAATTAACATGCTAAAACTGTAATTTAAACAACAGCGAAACAAATAACAAAATGAAAAAAAGATTAATTCTATAGATAATATTAATTATTATTGGTACATTCAGTGTTTCTTCTTGGTAAAGTTAAGTTTTATCAAAGTTATACTATCAACAAAATAATTATAGTATATATTATTAATTTTTATGTGTATTTCTTAGCATTGTAATGTTTTAGCAGATATTTTTATTTGACTTATTAATAAGCACTTTCTCTAAAAAAAGAATTAATTTAGATAAGTAAAGAAATAAATATCAAATATACATATATAAATAATACACTTTTTCATAATAATACACTTATATATTAATAATAATACACTGCACACGCAATGGTTTACATATACGCATATACACACATTGTCTGCGTTGAGGATGTGAAAGATATCAAAAAGAAATTTTTAACCTTTATTAGTTCAATTCTACTAACAATAAAATCTTTTATTTTTTACTGCTAAGAATTTTACTGTTAGGAGGTTTACTATTAAGAGCTTTTTATTTTCATGATATAAAATTTAATTCTAAATTATTATATATCTCTTAATTCTATTGTAATTTTACTTGTTAGTTATTATTAATATTATTATTAACTGACACAAAATGTTAACGTAAATATATTTTATTTTTTCCGTCTTAATTACTTTGGTAAATTTAATTTGTCACATTATTTGCATTATATTAATCATATTATCAGACAAGAAATACAGCACAGAATGATTCGTTGAAAGCGCACAAGATATCTTGGACTTTTATCTCTCCCATGATTATTTTATTCCTAATCTAAAGGTTAAATTTAAGGCATTGAAACTTGCAACTTGCGGGAAATCCGTTTTAATCTCAGACAATCTTGATAGATAAATAAGTAAAAAAATAAAAACTCTAACATACACCAGATATCTGTTTTTACGCATGGTTTTTATACTTCTGTTGAAGGTTAATAATTAATCATGATCAGATAACGATAATACAAGAAATTCATCTTCTATATGACTGTAATTTAATTGGAATTTAATTTTTTAAAGCTAAAGGAAAATTTTATTATACATATATTAATTAAATAATTTTCATGTTGGTTTTGCAGACTAGAATTGTAATTTAAACAATATCGAACCAAGTAACAAATAAAAGAAGATTAATTCTCTCAATAATATCTTTTATTAATATTATATTCGATAAAATTTAATTTATTTATGATTATTATGTTATTATGTTTGATTACATGATTATTATGCTATATTATTAAGTTATAATTATTGTCAAATAAATTTTTATCAAAATAATTCTAAATTTATTTTATTAATTTTTTTATATACATTTCTTAACTATTTATTATTAGAGAATATACATACTTGATTTATGTTAACTGTTTTTTTATTAATTAATTTAAACAGATACATAAACGACTTAAATTTTAAATATAAAGTGTGAGTAAATAATATATTTTCTGTTTCTATGAAACAAGTGAATTTATGTATGTGTACATTTTATATCAACGTATCTATTATAATCTTATAAAAAATATTTCTTGTTGTCAAATCTATTACAGATTTTATTATATTGAGGCATACATTATACATATAAATAGCATTATTTGTTTAAATCAGCTGTGACGTATTATTTGCTTCAACGTTATCAATACACATCGAGTAACAAAGAAAATCTGTGTCTGTAGTAAAATCTTTCTTATCATAGATTTATTATAAATTTCCATCGATTAGAAACTATTATCAGCGCCATTTTTTATATCATACGGATGCACTCTACTCGAGTATAAAATGCAATGAATTTGTTAGATTGAAATCAATCAGCAAAATGTTCTTCAAAGTAGTCATATGTCTTGCTTTCCTAGCGGTGGCAATCGCTGGTAAGTCAATTTCTTGATTTATATTGTACAAGTAATTTATATACATGTAAATCCATTGAGTTACGTTTATAAAATGAATTGAAGCAATATACAAAAAAACTATTCTTATTTAGCAGTCTAAAATTCATTAAATAAATAATAATTTAGTCACATCATTTCATCATTAAATCATAAAACAAGACAGAGGCAGATTATAAATTCTTCTAATCATATTTTATATAACTATGTGCGACAATCAAAATTTCTTACGTTACTGTATGTTAATACAATCTTTCAAATATTATTTATTGATATTTTAGAGAGGCCCCAAGTTGGGCTCCAGATACCACCATTCTTGTCACTTCACTCCCCTCAAGTGGTTGGTGGAGAAGAGGCACCAGTAGGTGGTTATCCGTTCATAGTCTCCCTTCAAGCTTACTCCCAGCACTTTTGCGCCGGATCTATCTTGAACGAACGATGGATCTTAACTGCAGGGCATTGCGTCCAAGCAGTTTCTTCTGCAGATCAAATTACCGTTAAAGCCGGAAAGCACAATATTAAGAATGTTGAGGGTGACGAACAGGCTGTTCAAGTGAAGCGAGGTATCGTACATACAAATTACCGAGGGTAAGTAAAATATTTAAAAGCAATAAATATGACTAATTTAATTCGTTTTTATTCAGGTTATTATTTAATTAATATTGTATATATAATTAATTATAAATGTATACGTACACTCTAGAACATAATGATTTTTGTATTAATATTCTATTTTTAATCATTTATATTTCAATAATATACTTTTGTTTATGAAAAATATTTATTGCAAAACTATTTGAAATCGAGTCAGAAGAATTAATTTCTTTGTTCGTGAAAAATTTGATTTACTTTTGATTACTTGCACAATTTGGTACTGTTTGCTCAGTCATTGACAGCTGAACTATCTGAATGATAATTTCGTGAAAATGCGTATTATTTTAAGTAGATGAGGCCTGTCTGAACAAGTTAATAACCTCGGTAACATAAATTGATTAGAACAAAAAAATTAATTACCCCTTTTACATTTGTACCACTCTAATATAAACATAATATTTTCGTTAATTTTGTAAATTATGATTTTCCAAAAAAACTATAACTTTTTAATATTAATTTAATATAATTACCTTGAAGGATTTACAATTATTAAATATACAATTCCATATTTATATCGAAATATATATTTTCGAATTTTCAGTGGCGTTGGCCCATATGACATCGCTCTACTTGAACTTGCATCTCCATTGAAATTGACGAATCGAGTACAACCCATTGAATTGCCAGCACCAGGAAGTGAACCAACAGGAGAGGCCTGGCTTTGTGGTTGGGGTTCCATCTCATCTACCAGTTACCCGGAAATGCCAGATAAGCTTCAACATGTTAAGATGGAGTACGTCGATCGTGCTATTTGTAGTGAAGCTGTCAAGCGCTTGACAGGAGATTCTCCCGTTGCCGAAACCAATATCTGTACTGGACCATTGTACGAAACAATCTCTGCATGCAGCGTAAGTTTATTATGTTTAATAAATTTAATAACTGACAGTAGCGCTGCCTATTAAATTACGATTAAATGTATCAAAATNTCTAATATATTTTTAGGGTGATTCTGGTGGCCCTCTAATCTCGCGTAATGGANAAGNAGCAGTGCTTACTGGAATAGTATCTTGGGGTATTATACCATGTGGTAGTGCAGGCGCGCCATCCGTTTATACCAAGGTATCTTATTTCAACAGTTGGATTTCACAGCAGATCAATAGTTAATGATGGCAATGTAATGGCGACGTAATAATGCATACTGATGACGAATTATTATACATTCAACGTAAATAAATATTTAGCATAAAAAATAATGATGTTTTGTTCTAAGCCTATATGAAATAAGAAGTAATTAAATTTGATTAGATGAAGAAGACATTTATGGTAAAAAATACGTTCTTTTATAATAGAAAAAATATTAAGATATGAAATAAGTAATTTTACGGAAATTTTCTAAACATTAGTAATAATAAATTGTTGTGACAAAAACACACATTTTCCTCTGCGCTAAAGATGTAAAAAATAACAAAAAGAAATTTTTAATCTTTATTAACTTAATTCTAACTAACAATAAAATCTTATTTTTTTACTATTAAGAACTTCACTATTAAGAGATTTTTATTTTTATGATATATAATGTAATTCTAAAACTCTTAATTCTTTCGTAATTTCACTTGTTAGTTATTATTATGAACAGATACGAAATGTTAATGTAAATACATTTCATTTTTTCCTTGTAATTAATTGGGTAAATAATTTATAATTAAATAATTTGTCACATTATTTGCAGTATATTAGTCATAATATCTGCCAAAAGGTAATACACACTGCACAGAGTGATTCGTTAAAAGCGCACGAGATATCTTAGAATTTCATCCCTTCCATGATTATTTTCTTCCTAATCTAAAGGTTAAATTTTAAGCATTGAAACTTGCAACCAGGTATCTCCCGTATACGTTTTAATTGTAGACAATCTTNGTAGATAAATAAATAAAAAAATAAATACACTCTAACATACACCAGATATCTGTTCTTACGTATAGTTTTATACTTCTGTTGAAGGCTAATAATTTATCATGATCAGATAACAATAATATAAGAAATTTATCTTCTGCATGACTTTAATTTAATTGGAATTTAATTTTTTAAAGCTAAAGAAAAATTTTATTGTACATATATTACTTAAATAATTTTTATGTTGGTTTCGCAGACTAGAACTGTAATTCAAACAATATCAAATCAAGTAACAAATAAAAAAGATTAATTCTATCAATAATATCTTTTACTAATATTACATTCGTCATTTTCTGTAAAATTTAATTTATATGTAATTATTATGTTATTATGTTTGATTATATGATTATTATGTTATGTTTTTAATTAATTCAAACAAGTACATATATGAATTAAATTTTAAATATATAGTGTGGATAAATAATTTATTTTCTGTTTCTATAAAACAAGTAAATGTGTGTATTTTTACATTTCATATTAGCATATCTATTGTAATCTCATAGAAAATGTTTCTTGTTGTCAAATCTGTATAGATTTTATTATATTGAGGCACACATTATATAAATAACATTATTTGTTTAAATCGTACTATCGTACAGCTGTGACGTACTATTGGCTTCAATGTTATCACTACACATCGAATAATAAAGAAAATCTGTGTCTGTAGTAAAATCTTTCTTATCATAGATTTATTATGAATTTTCATCGATTAGAAACTATTATCAGCGCCATTTTTTTATATCATACGGATGCACTCTACACGAGTATAAAATGCAATGAATTTGTTGGAATGTAATCAGTCAGTAAAATGTTCTCCAAAGTAGTTATATGTCTTGCTTTCCTAGCGGTGGCAATCGCTGGTAAGTCAATTTCTTGATTTATATTGTACAAGTAATTTATATACACGTAAATCCATACATTTATAAAATAAATACTGAAGCAATATATAAAAAAACTATTTTTATTAAGCAGTCTGAAATTTATTAAATAAATAATAATTTAATCACATCGCATTATTTTATCGTTCAATCATAAAACCAGACAGAAAGAGATTATAAATTTGTCTAATCATATTTTATATAACCACGTGTAACAATCAAAATTTCTTACGTTACTATATATTAATATTTTATATTTTATATATTATTAATTGATATTTTAGAGAAACCCCGAATTGGGCTCCAGATGCCTCCAATGGGCATTTTGCCAGTTTATTCCCCTCAAGTGGTTGGTGGTGAAGAGGCACCAGTAGGTCGTTATCCGCACATAGTTTCTCTTCAATATTATTCCCAGCACTTTTGCGCCGGATCTATCTTAAACGAACGATGGATCATAACTGCAGGGCATTGCGTTCAGGCCGTTCCTTCTGCAAATAATATTACCATTAAAGCTGGAAAGCACAATATTGAGATCGTTGAGGATGACGAACAGATTGTTCAAGTGAAGCGAGGTATCGTACATGAAAGTTACGAAGGGTAAGTAAAATACTTAAAAGCAATAAATATGAATAATTCAATTTGTTTCCATTCAGATTATTATTTAATTACTATTGTATATATAATTAATTATAAATGTATTCTTACAATCTAAAACATAATGATTTTTGCATCAATATTCTATTTTTAATCATTTATATACCAATAATGTACTTTTGTTTATAAAAAATATTCATTGCAAAACTTTTGAAATCGAGTCAAAAGAATTAACTTCTTTGTTCGTGAAAAATTTGATTTACTTTTGATTGTTTATTGCGCAATTTGGTATTATTTGCTCAGTCATTGACAGCTGAACTGACATCTGAATGATAACTTCGTGAAAATGCGTATTATTACAACTAGGTGAGGCTTGTCCGAACAAATCAACAACTTCGGTGACATAAATTAATTAACCAAAAAAATAAATTACCTTTTTTACATTTGTACCACGCTATAATATAAACCCCAACATAAACATAATATTTTCGTTAATTCTGTAAATTATTATTTTCCAGTAATACTATAACTTTTAATTTAATATTAATTTAAACATAATTACCTTGAAGGATTTACATTACTAAATATACAATTCCATATTTATATCAGAATATATATTTCCTAATTTTCAGTGGCCCAGACGTTGGCCCATACGACATCGCTCTACTTGAACTTGCATCTCCATTGAAATTTACGAAGCGAGTACAACCCATCGAATTGCCAGCGCCAGAAAGTGAACCAACAGGAGTGGCCTGGCTTTGTGGATGGGGTTCCATCTCATCTACCAATTATCCAGTAATGCCAGCTAAGCTTCAACATGTTAAGATGAAATACGTCAATCGTGCTACTTGTTCTGAAGCTGTCAAGCGCTTGACAGGATCTTCTCCAGTTCATGAAACGAATGTTTGCACTGGACCATTATACGTAACAATCTCTGCATGCAGCGTAAGTTTAACATGTTCAGTACATTTAATAACTGACAGTGACGCTGCCTATTAAATTACGATTAAATGTTTAAAAATCTCTAATATATTTTTAGGGTGATTCTGGTGGCCCTCTAATCTCGCGTAATGGAGAAGAAGCAGTGCTTACTGGAATAGTATCTTGGGGTATTATAC
>JAJVSH010000019.1:488535-502062 GCA_021460005.1 Tetramorium alpestre | reverse complement strand
TTTATTTTAGTCAAAATTTACTTTTAGCAATAAGAAAGAATTGAATGTAATCAATTCGTTGGATTAACATCAATCATCAAAATGTTTCTATCAAAAGTAATCGTATATCCTCTTATCGGTGGTGATCGCTGGTAAACCAAATTTTTTTATTTATACAACACATAATGTAAACTCATTCATTATGTTTGAAAAATGAACACTAAAGCATTACATAAAAAACTTTTCTTATTAAACTATCTCCAACTAATTAAACAAATAACAATTTAATCATATTGTATCGTCTCATAAATCATGAAGTAATAGGAAAAATAGCAATATCCATATTTACAAAAAACATTTATGAAATGTTTATGCGCATTTTTCAAAAATGTATATATTTTCAAAAAGTACTCACCAAGACAAATTTGACGATATAATATAATATTGTAATATAATATAATATTGCTACACGAAATGAGAACATTAATCAAAAATCGAAAATCAAAATTTGACCAATAATGAAACTAGTGACTCATTATGGACATACAGTATGTTGAAAAAAAGGATTTAGGATTTTAAAAAGGATAGATAGTATTCACAAAATAAAGGAAAAATGTCCTAATAAACAAGAGTCGAAAAATTAATAGTGTCGGAGTTATGAACAATTCTTCATTTTGGTTAAAGCAAGTGCTCACTTTTGGTATTCTCGCATGTTATGAAAACAAACATTATCTAGCCTTCCCCCATTTATACACTCGCCTCATGACAGGAATATCATCTCGCTTCACCAAGCAATTGTCATATATTCTTGCGATCAGTGAATAATTAGAATAGAAAACTATCACAAGTTTTCACACGATACAGTTATAAAGAATGACATTCGTATTACTTCGTATTACTTTAATCAAAAAATGATAGAGTAGATAAGAATAGATATCGCATGTGTGTTTTTATGTAATGCGAGAGCATCAGAAGCGAGTAAGTCACTTGCTTTAATCAAAATAAAGAACTGTTTATAACTTTAACAATATTAATTTTTCGACCATGTTTTTCCATTTTGTGAATTTTTCTATTTATCCTTAAAACTCTTATTTTTAAACTGTACAATTTTTAACCTTGTAGATATATTTCAAAGATTTTTTTTTCGGAAATAATCCGTACTGGTTACAAAAGCACAAGTAAACTCGGTAGTCAAGTTGAGAAATGTGTTACCTGCATTTTAACACCAAATTTGTGTTGGATTAAAATTAACTAATCTAATTTTTAGTTTGAGTTGTCATTCAGGTGATAGATATCGTAGAATTTGTCTCAATAAAAACTTTTCAAAAATATACTTTCCACTACTTTTGAAATACATCACGTAACGTACATGTTAGTTGTAATTTCTTACTTAACAATACAACTGTTATATAACAATTACATTATGAAGTGCAAAAATACAACTAACATGTACGTTACATGTAACATTGTGTTTGCTGGGATATATCATTAAACTTGTCTTATTGTCAGTAAATATTTTTCAAAAATATAAACATTTTCGAAAAATAGACGCTATACTTTATAAATATCCTTTTTGTTTTTATTATATTATTACAAATTCTTTTAAACATATTTTATAGTCACAATATTAAGATTAACACAATATGCAATATTAAGATTAATGAAAAATTCCGAATAGACGGTTGAAGTGATGAAACTTTTTGTACATGAAAACTATCAAGGGTAAGTAAAACGTTGGAAAGCAATAAATACATACAATTTAATTAGTCTTTATTCGGCTTGAAATTAGTTTAATATAATTAATATTGTATTTATAATTGACTTATAATTATTCAAACTAAAAATCCAAAATATAATAGTTTTTGCATTAATATTCAGCAGATCCATTTATAAAATGAATAAAAATTGAAACTACTTAGAATGACGCAGCATTAGTATGAGTATTATTATTATTTTATACTTACGATTAGAAGAAATATATATCTATATATCAAATAACGAAATACATGAAATAAATCGGTAGATTTCCTGTGTTGAAAATATACATAATATTTCTATTAATTACGCTAATAATATCTGCAGATTAATTTTATTTTTTTACTAATACAATTCTTTTAATATTAATTTACATATAATTATCTCAATATATATTTTTTAATTTTCAGTGATGTTGGCCTATATGATATTGATCTGCTTAAGATTTAGCGTCTCCATTGAAGTTGACGAAGGAAGTACAAGCCATTAAATTGGCACCACCGGAAAGTGAACCAACCGGAGAGGCATGGCTTTGTGAATTGGGTTCCACTTCGCCTAGTCTTTCCCGGCAATGCCAGACAAACTTTAAAATGTCAAGATGGAATACGTCGAGCGTGCTACTTGTTACGAAGCCATTTTACGTTTGACGGGATTTTCTCCAGTTCATGAAACGAATATTTGCATTAGACCATTGTACAACACAATCTCTACATGCAGCGTAAGTACTAAGCGTTCAATAAAAGTAAATGGCATTAGCAGCGCCTATTAATACTTAGGGGGACTTTTAATATTGGAAACAGCCGATAAAATCGTATCATCTGGGAAGCGTTAATTTAGTACAAGCGTAGAGCGCTGATTGTGCGGTAGGAATCACACTCGACTATATACGAATACTATATACGAATTTCTCGATAAGTAAGTCAGTCTTGTGTGACAACTCGCGAGGCTAAATTGCGGTCGTAAAATCGAACTTATTATTCCGTACAAAATTGTTACTTTTGAGTTTTTTATTTGTGTATTTGTGCTGAACAGAAGTGTTTATTTAGAAAGCAGTGCTGAATAAACTCTATAAGACTAAGAAACTGCCGAGTCATTTGTTTTCCACGTGGTTCCGGAGACTTTGAACATTCCTGATTTTTTACAACAGATATATTAAATTATTTATCTCCTTTAGGATGATTCCGGTGGCCCACTAATCTCATGTAATGGAGAAGTCGTGCAAACTAGTATAGTATCTTGGGGTATTATTCCATGCGGTAGTGTAGGCATCCGTATACACCGAGACATCCAAATTCAATAACTGGGTTTCGCAAAAAACTAATAGTTATTAATAATGGCAATACTGACGACTTCTCAATGTATATGACTGATATGACGAATTATTATATATTATTCAATATAAATAAATATGCAGCAAAAATAATGTTTATTCTTAATTCCAAACCTATGAAAACTAAGTAGTAATTTAATGTAATAAAGAAGAAATGTATGACAGAAAGAGTATTCTTTCACATAACAAAATATTACTAAGATATAAAATAAAAAGCTTTTCTAGAAAGTTTCTAACTAACAATAATAAAACGCATAGAAACTCAACGTCATGCCTAGCTATGCATTGACTCTCTATTATTAACAAATTGTTTTATTAATGCCTTGTCGCGCACCTGGACTTTGAATATCTCTTTGAGTATTTCTTCTTGTCAAATGGCACCAATGCTGATTTATAAGTCTTTATTAATTAATAACAACTTGTTTATTATTAAAAACGTAAAGTAAAGGAGAGAAAGGACTTTTCTACTCAGTTTAATCTGCTCTATTTATCAACGAATGATACGCCTATTTTCAAACCTGTATATAAATATAATAAATATATATATATATATATAAACTTCCCGAAGTTCGGAAAATGATTATGCGAAAAACTTAAAATAGGACACCCTGTGCACACACAGGGTCNCACGCACGCATATACACACACATTGTTCTCTGTGTTAAAGATGTAAAAAATATTAAGAAGACATTTTTAATCTTTATTGGCTCAAGTCTACTAACAATAAAGTCTTATTTTTTTACTATTAAGAGCCTCATTGTTAAAAGATTTTTATTTTCATGATATATAATTTAATTCTAAAGCTCTTAATTCTATCGTAATTTCAATTATTATTAATTGATACGAAATGTTAACGTAAATATATTTTATTTCTTCCGTGTACTTTACTTGGTAAATAATTTAATAAAATAATTAAATAAAATAATTTGTCACATTATTTGCAGTATATTAATCATATTATCTGACAAAAAGTAGTACACACAGCACAGAGTGATTTGTTGAAAGCGCACGAAATATCTTAGAATTTTATCCCTTCCATGATTATTTTATTCGTAATCTAAAGGTTAAATTTAAAGCATTGAAACTTGCAACCGGGAGATCCGTTTTAATCGCAGACAATCTTGATAGATAAATAAATAAAAAAATAAATACACTCTAACATATATCAGATATCTGTTTTTACGCGTGGTTTTTATATTTCTGTTGAAGGCTAATGATTAGATAACAATAATACAAGAAATTCATCTTCTGTAATTTAATTGGAATTTAATTTTTTAAAGCTAAAGAAAACTTTTATTTTACATATACATGTATTACTTAAATAATTTTTATGTTGGTTTCGTAGACTAGAACTGTAATTTAAATAATATCGAACTAAGTAACAAATAAAAAAAGATTAATTCTATCAATATCTTTTACTAATATTACATTCGTCATTTTTTGTAAAATTTAATTTATTTATGATTATTATGTTATTATGTTTGATTATATGATTATTATGTTATGTTTTTAATTAATTCAAACAAGTACATAAATGAATTAAATTTTAAATATAAAGTGTGCATAAATAATTTATTTTCTGTTTCTATGAAACAAGTAAATTTAAGTATTTGTACATTTCATATTAGCGTATCTACAATATAATAATCTTATGGAAAGTATTTCTTGTTGCCCAATCTGTACAGATTTTATTATATTGAGACACACATTATATAAATAGCATTGTTCGTTTAAATCAGTTGTGACGTACTATTCGCTTCAATGTTATCAATACACATCGAGTAACAAAGAAAATCTGTAGTAAAATCTTTCTTATCATAGATTTATTATGAATTTTCATAGATTGGAAACTATTGTCAACTCCATTTTTTATATTATACGAATGCACTTTACACGAGTATAAAATGCAGTGAATTTGTTGGATTGAAATCAGTCAGCATATTGTTCTCCAAAGTAGTCATATGTCTTGCTTTCCTAGCAGTGGCAATCGCTGGTAAGTCAATTTCTTGATTTATATTATATAATTAATTTATATACACGTAAATCCACTAAGTTACATTTAGAAAGTGAACACTGAAATAATATTATTAGAGTCAAACAGTTCCCAGAATGAATTTTTAAAAATTTATTTATTGAAGTTATACAAATTTAAACTACAATGCCTTCAAAGGACTCTCCTCCTGCGTTTTACATACTTGCCCCAACGTTTGTACAGTTGTTGAAAACATTCCTCGAACTCAATATTTGAAAGTGCCATCAGCTATCTCGTCGCATTTTGAATGACCTCCTCAGAATTCAAAAAACGTTGTCTTTTCAATTTTATTTTTAGCCTCTGAAACAGGAAAAAATCGGCGAGTGCGAGGACAGTAGAATACGGTGGATGTTCAAGAGTGGTAACAGACCACGTAATCGTGTACAAATGTCAGTCATCCGACGTGCAGGCTTAGAATATGTACGACCTCACGTAAATTGGACAGAGAGAGACTGGCGTAATGTCTTATTCACCGACGAGTGTAGATTCTATCTCGATCATAGGTCTGTAATGGTCTGGGGAGGAATAACAATGGATTCACGCACAGAACTTGTTATTCTACCATCACGAGGAGTACTCACAGCAGCACAATACATAGATGATATTTTACAACCTCATGTCCTTCCAATGAGTCACGGAATAGGAAGAAATTTTATTCTTATGCACGATAATGCACGCCCGCACACTGCAGCTATCACACGAGAATTCTTAAGAGACAATTCCATTAGACTGTTTGAGCATCCTCCAATGAACCCAGACTTGAATCCCATCGAACAAGTCTGGGACATTATGGATCGGAATCAAAGAAATCTGACACCAGCCAATTTACGAGAGTTCCGGGAAGCATTGAACCAAATTTGGAATGAAATTTCTCAGGAAGACATAAAAACCTGCATCAACACATTTATACAATTACACATAATGTAACACATTACACACACGCGCGCGCGCGCACACACACACACACACACACACACACACACACACACACACACACACACACACACACACACACACACGATGTGCAAAATCCAAATTTAACAAGTGGATTGCGGAAAAAATCAATAGTTAATGACGGCAATGTAATGGCTACGTAGTAATGCATACTGATAGCGAATTATTATACAACCTTCAATGTAAATACATATTCAGCATGAAAAATAATGATGTTTTATTCCAAACCTATATAAAATAAGAAGTAATTTAATTAGATGAAGAAGACATTTATGGTAAAAAGTACGTTTTTTTTTTATAATAGAAAAAATACTAAGATATGATATAAATAATTTTATGCAAATTTTCTAAACATTAATAATAATAAATTGTTGTGACAAAAATATTTAGTTCTCATAAATTTAAAAAGCACCTTGTTCGCACGTCAAGCAAAGTCGCGAACGCGATTTATGTTCATGCGAATGAGAGAGGAAAAACTCTTCGGATGGACAAGAAGTAAAGAAAATCGAGAACGATTGAATGGCACCAATTTAATAACAAAAAGAAGAAGTTTATTTACAATTTGTACAATTTGAAATTAATGTCGCGTGAAACGATGTTGATGCATAGCCGCAATCGTTAAGCGAAACAAGAACTTTTAGCGCTTTCGAATCGAATTCGGGGAAAAGCACACCGAATTATAAGGCGAAACGACGATCTGTTCGGACAGGAAGATACAAAGAGAGCTCTGCATCTCAAGCTGTCTCTATTTTTTAGATCGAGTCCTTCTAGAAAGATCCCAACGACCTGNCGTTCTCTCATTTATTGTTGTTTATGGAATTTGGGTCTTTCTAGAAGGATTCTCTTTGTTTCTAATATTAAAAAATCGCCGATCATCTCAGCTACACTCGAGCATCGAGTGATTGCCTTTAATTGGGCACCGAGCACGTCATCGGCTACGGGATAAGCTGTCGATGATGAGCACGGACGTGATCACACGACTCGCAGGTGACGGCTCGTCGTTACCGTCTCGTAAACTCTGAGCGCGCTGTACGTGATTCCAAACACATCTAATATAATCAAAATTGTTTGATTCATTTATTAATAATTATTAATTATAAAATAACAAATTAACTATTAAATAATTTAATTTAATTATTTTTAATACTTGGTGAAAACTCTTGTTCTAAAATACTATTATCTGTTGTAAATAGAATATAAATAAGCTAAGATCTCAAACTGCAAAATGTAAATTACAGGATAATTTAAAGGAATATGGAAAATAACATACATCTTAATATATAATAGATCTAGATAATCTTTATTTTAGTCAAAATTTACTTTTAGCAATAAGAAGGAATTACAATCATAATTACAATCATTTGTCAAAAAATATCTGTTTTTTAGATTGTGAGGTCAAAGTTATCATATAAAATATATAAATCTTATATATACAGGGTGTTAACAAATTATCACATTGGCGGGATATCGTCGGGTAGCGCGTGAAAATCTAGGAGAAATGCCGTTTGTTCAAGTCGATCCGACCATTGGTCCCGAGTAATTGATTATTAAAAATTTATAATTATGGTCAATAAGCGCGCGAATCCAATGGAAAGTAAGAGAGGCGCGCGCGATGGGCATGCTCGGCCATAGCCGCCAGCGCGCGCGGACGCATACACCGAGTGAAGGATTAGAGGCGAGCGTTTCAAGTCAATACGCAATGACTATGCACATAGCTTTTTACTTTCTCAAAAGTTTTTGAAAGTTTCAGACGATTCGACCAAAATTCAAATTCCATAAGGTTGTGTGCGGGGTTCTTTCCTGTTTTTTAATTTTTAATTTTTTTAAATTTTTGTTGCATGTTTTAAATTTATTTGTAATTAATGATAACATGTGCGATTCAAAAAATGCACAAGACACATTTAGTTCAATAAAAATAATTTTTTACAGTTTATTTCGTTATTTTATATCAATATTTATTATGCTGCCATTTTGTTTTAATGCAAAGATAGGGGCTATAATTTATAGAATATGCTATTAGAATTATCTACAACATTTCTACATAAGTTTTAAATCAACAACGGGAAATCACCTGGGGACCTTCCCTTGTCAGTTTAATCTGCTCTATTTATCAGTGAGTGATACGCCTATTTTCAAATCTGTATATGAATATANTTTTTTTTTTATAATAGAAAAAATACTAAGATATGATATAAATAATTTTATGCAAATTTTCTAAACATTAATAATAATAAATTGTTGTGACAAAAATATTTAGTTCTCATAAATTTAAAAAGCACCTTGTTCGCACGTCAAGCAAAGTCGCGAACGCGATTTATGTTCATGCGAATGAGAGAGGAAAAACTCTTCGGATGGACAAGAAGTAAAGAAAATCGAGAACGATTGAATGGCACCAATTTAATAACAAAAAGAAGAAGTTTATTTACAATTTGTACAATTTGAAATTAATGTCGCGTGAAACGATGTTGATGCATAGCCGCAATCGTTAAGCGAAACAAGAACTTTTAGCGCTTTCGAATCGAATTCGGGGAAAAGCACACCGAATTATAAGGCGAAACGACGATCTGTTCGGACAGGAAGATACAAAGAGAGCTCTGCATCTCAAGCTGTCTCTATTTTTTAGATCGAGTCCTTCTAGAAAGATCCCAACGACCTGACGTTCTCTCATTTATTGTTGTTTATGGAATTTGGGTCTTTCTAGAAGGATTCTCTTTGTTTCTAATATTAAAAAATCGCCGATCATCTCAGCTACACTCGAGCATCGAGTGATTGCCTTTAATTGGGCACCGAGCACGTCATCGGCTACGGGATAAGCTGTCGATGATGAGCACGGACGTGATCACACGACTCGCAGGTGACGGCTCGTCGTTACCGTCTCGTAAACTCTGAGCGCGCTGTACGTGATTCCAAACACATCTAATATAATCAAAATTGTTTGATTCATTTATTAATAATTATTAATTATAAAATAACAAATTAACTATTAAATAATTTAATTTAATTATTTTTAATACTTGGTGAAAACTCTTGTTCTAAAATACTATTATCTGTTGTAAATAGAATATAAATAAGCTAAGATCTCAAACTGCAAAATGTAAATTACAGGATAATTTAAAGGAATATGGAAAATAACATACATCTTAATATATAATAGATCTAGATAATCTTTATTTTAGTCAAAATTTACTTTTAGCAATAAGAAGGAATTACAATCATAATTACAATCATTTGTCAAAAAATATCTGTTTTTTAGATTGTGAGGTCAAAGTTATCATATAAAATATATAAATCTTATATATACAGGGTGTTAACAAATTATCACATTGGCGGGATATCGTCGGGTAGCGCGTGAAAATCTAGGAGAAATGCCGTTTGTTCAAGTCGATCCGACCATTGGTCCCGAGTAATTGATTATTAAAAATTTATAATTATGGTCAATAAGCGCGCGAATCCAATGGAAAGTAAGAGAGGCGCGCGCGATGGGCATGCTCGGCCATAGCCGCCAGCGCGCGCGGACGCATACACCGAGTGAAGGATTAGAGGCGAGCGTTTCAAGTCAATACGCAATGACTATGCACATAGCTTTTTACTTTCTCAAAAGTTTTTGAAAGTTTCAGACGATTCGACCAAAATTCAAATTCCATAAGGTTGTGTGCGGGGTTCTTTCCTGTTTTTTAATTTTTAATTTTTTTAAATTTTTGTTGCATGTTTTAAATTTATTTGTAATTAATGATAACATGTGCGATTCAAAAAATGCACAAGACACATTTAGTTCAATAAAAATAATTTTTTACAGTTTATTTCGTTATTTTATATCAATATTTATTATGCTGCCATTTTGTTTTAATGCAAAGATAGGGGCTATAATTTATAGAATATGCTATTAGAATTATCTACAACATTTCTACATAAGTTTTAAATCAACAACGGGAAATCACCTGGGGACCTTCCCTTGTCAGTTTAATCTGCTCTATTTATCAGTGAGTGATACGCCTATTTTCAAATCTGTATATGAATATATAATATATATATATATGTATAAAGTTTCCAAATAGTTCGGAAGATGATTATGTGAAAAACTTAAAATAGAACACCCTGTGCACACGCAGGCTCCACGCACGCATATACACGCACATATTATCTTCTGCGTTGAAGATGTGAAAAATAGCAAAAAAAATTTTTAAACTTTATTAGCTCAATTCTACTAACAATAAAGTTTTATTTTTCTTTACTATTAAGAGCTCTTTATTTTCATGATATATAATTTAATTCTAAAGCTCTTAATTCTATCATAATTTCACTCGTTAGTTATTATTATTAACCGATACGAAATGTTAACGTAAATATATTTATTTCATTTTTATCGTGTAATTAATTAAGTAAATATAATTTGTTACATTATTTCCATTATATTAGTCATAATATCTGTTAAGAAGTAGTATACACAGCAGAATGATTCGTTGAATTCGCACGAGATATCTTGGACTTATATCCCTTCCATGATTATTTTGTTCCTAATCTAAAAGTTAAATTTAAAACATTCAAAACCTAAAAATCCGTTTTAATCGCAGACAATCTTGATGATAAATAAATAAAAAAATAAATACACTCTAACATACACCAGATATCTGTTTTTACGCATGGTTTTTATGCTTTATTACTTCTGTTAAAGGCTAATAATTAATTATGATCAGATGATAACGATAATACAAGAAATTCATCTTCTACATGACTGTAATTTAATTGGAATTTAATTTTTTAAAGCTAAAGGACAATTTTACTGTACATATATTATTTAAATAATTTTTATGTTGGTTTCGGAGACTAGAACTGTGATTTAAACAATATCGAACCAAGAAACAAATAAAAAACGATTAATTCTATCAATAATTTTTTGTAAAATTTAATTTATTTTTGATTATTATGTTATTATGTTTGATTATATGATTATTATGTTATATTATTATGTTATATTATTAAGTTATAATTATTGCCAAATTAATTATTATCAAAATAATTCTAAATGTACTTTATTAATTTTTTTTATATACGTTTCTTAACTATTATTTTAGAGAATATATTTGCTTGATTTGGGTTAACTGTTTTTTTAATTAGTTCAAACAAGTACATAAATGAATTAAATTTTAAATATAAAGTGTGAATAAATAATATATTTTCTGTTTCTATGAAACAAGTGAATTTATGTATTTGTACATTGCAGCATTATCAGCATATCTATTATAATCTCATAGAAAGTATTTCTTGTTGCCAAATCTGTACGGATTTTATTATATTGAGGCACACATTATATAAATAGCATTGTTCGTTTAAATCAGCTGTGACTATTCGCTTCAATGTTATCAATACACATCGAATAACAAAGAAAATCTGTGTCTGTAGTAAAATCTTTCTTATCATAGATTTATTATGAATTTTCATAGATTAGAAACTATTATCAGCGCCATTTTTTATATCATACGAATGCACTCTACACGAGTATAAAATGCAGTGAATTTGTTGGACTGAAATCAGTCAGCAAAATGTTCTCCAAAGCAGTCATATGTCTTGCTTTCCTAGCGGCGGCAACCGCTGGTAAGTTAATTTCTTGATATTATACAAGTAATTAATTTCTTAATATGATACAAGTAATTTATATACACGTAAATCCATTAAGTTACATTTAAAAAATGAACACTGAAGCAACATATAAAAAAACTGTTTTTATTAAGCAGTTAAAATTCATTAAAAATTCATTAAAAAGCTAAAATTCATTAAATAAATAATAATTTAATCACATTATTTCATCGTTAAATCATAAAACAATACAGAGAGAGATTATAAATTCTTCTAATCACATTTTATATAGGTAACTATGTGTGACAATCAAAATTTTTTACGTTACTATATGTTAATATATTTTTTCAAATGTTATTGTTTGATATTTTAGAGAGGCCCCGAGTTGGACTCCAGATGCCACCAATGGGCACCTTGCCACTTTATTCCCCTCAAGTGGTTGGAGGTGAAGAGGCACCAGTAGGTCGTTATCCGTTCATTGTCTCCCTTCAATTTTTATTCCAGCACTTTTGCGCCGGATCTATCTTGAACGAACGATGGATCATAACTGCAGGGCATTGCGTTGATGCAATTCCTTTTGTAAGACTTATTAAAGTTAAAGCTGGAAAGCACAATATTAGGATTGTTGAGGACGAACAAATTGTCCGAGTGAAGCGAGGTATCGTACATGAAAATTATAAAGGGTAAGTAACATACTTAAAAGCAATACATATGAACAATTTAATTTGTTTTCATTTGGATTATTATTTAATTAATATTGTATACATAATTAATTATAACTGTATATACTTGTAATCTAGAACATAATGATTCTTGCATCAGTATTCTATTTTTAATTACATCATTTACATATCAATCATATACCTTTGTTTATGACAAATGTTCATTGTAAAACTGTATTTGAAATCGAATTTGAAGAAGAAATAGAAAATTAGATATTGAAGAAGAACTTCTTTGTTCGTGAAAAATTTGATTTACTTTTGGTTACTCGTTGCGCAATTTGATATTGTTTGCTTAGTCATTGACAGGTAATTTATCTGAATATTAACTTCGTGAAAATACGTATATTATAACTAGGTGAAGCCTGTCTGAACAAGTCAACAACTTCAGTGACAAATTAATTAGACCAAAAAAATTATTTACCCCTTTTACATTTGTACACAGAAAAAAAAATTTGCTATTTGCAAAGAAATTTTTATTTAGTGCTAATAAATGGTTGTTTTCAATATTTTGCAAGAAAATTATATTTTTATTCTAAAATATTACACTTATTAATATTAAAGAAATATTTAATTATATTTATTATTGATTTTAATTTAAACATTTCTTTTTTAAAGTAAAAAAGTATGTAAAGTAAATAAAGTAAAGTAAAAAAAATATTTATTTAAAATACAATTTTAATATTAAGAAAAGTAGTTTTTTTAACAAAAAGCAGTAGCTTACTAATTTTTAAAAAATATTATTTAAAATGAAATTTTTATGTTTTAAAATAAAAATATAATACTTTAAGTAAATATTTTTTACACTTAAGTAAATGTTATCTAAAATAAAAATTTTTATTTACAATTACAAAACTTATTTATTAAAATAAAGAAAACAATAAGCAAGTAAAAGAATTTACTTGCAAATAGCAAATTTCTTTTCTGTGTCACTCTAATATAAACATAATATTTCGTTAATTTTGTAAATTATTATTTTCCAGTAATACTGTAACTTTTTAGTATTAATTTAAACATAACTATCTTGAAAGATTTGAAATTATTAAATATACAATTCCATATTTTTATCGGAGTATATATTATCGGAATATATATATTTTCTAATTTTCAGTGGCGTTGGCCCATACGACATCGCTCTACTTGAACTTGCATCTCCATTGAAATTTACGAATCGAGTACAACCC
>JAJVSH010000019.1:434153-473803 GCA_021460005.1 Tetramorium alpestre | reverse complement strand
GTGTTTGCTGGGATATATCGTTGATTTTGTCTCAGTGAATATTTTTCAAAAATATAAACGTTTTTGAAAAATAGACGCTATACTTTATAAATATCATTTTGTTTTCATTATATTATTACAAATCCTTTTAAACATATTTAGAATTATTTTCGGATGTGTGATGATCAGAACTACTTCTGCCGTGAATATATATTTTTTAATATTATTAATTCAAANTTTAGAGAGACCACGAGTCGGTCTCCAGATGCCATCGATATTGCCATCTCTTCATCCTCAAATAGTCGGTGGTGAGGAGGCACCGGAAAACAGTTATCCGTTCATAGTTTCCCTTGAAGTATATTCCCAGCATTTCTGCGCCGGATCCATCTTGAACGAACAATGGATCGTAACTGCAGGGCACTGCATTCAGATGGTTTCTTCTATAATACAACTTGTTAGCGTCAAGGCTGGAAAGCACAATATTCGAATTACGGAAGAGAACGAACAGACTGTCCAAGTGGAACAAACTATTACACATGAAAAGTTTGAAGGGTAAGTAAAACGTTAAAAAACAAAGAGTTCGAGTTTAATTAGTTTTTATTCGGATCATTAATTACGGATCCTTTTAATTTACAATTGACTTGTAAATGTATATATTAGCACTGAGTTCAGTCCATATGATATTGGTTTGCTGAAGCTTGCGTCTCCATTAAATTTGACGAAGCAAGTACAAACCATTGAATTGGCACCACCAGAAAGTGAACCAACCGGAGAAGCATGGCTTTGTGGATGGGGTTCCATTTCGAATACCAGTCTCCCGGAGATGCCAGATAAACTTCAGCATGCTAAGATGGAGTACATCGATCGTTCTACTTGTAACGAGACTGTCGAACGCTTAATGGGAGTTTCTCCCATTCATGAAACCAATATCTGTACTGGGTCACTGAACGACGGAATATCAGCATGTATCGTATGTGTCAGACAATCCGTAAATTGAATAAATATCTAATAGTCAATAGTAAACCTTGCTTATTAACGCTGCTATTTAATATATCAAAATTATTAATATGTTTTTAGGCTGATTCTGGTGGCCCTCTAATCTCGCGTAATGGAGAAAAGGCGGTACTTACAGGAATAGTATCTTGGAGTATTAATCCATGTGGTAGTGCAGGAGCACCTTCTGTTTATACCAAAGTATCCATATTCAATGATTGGATTGCGCAACAAACCGGAAATTATTAATGATGATAATATTAACAATGTATACTGATGACAAATTATTATACAAATTATTATATACAAATTATTATATATATATATATATCATTCAATGTAAATAAATATGTAACAAGTAAATAAATATTGATATTTTTTACTCCGAACTTACATGAAATAAAAACTAAGCAATTATTTGATTAGATTAAGAAGATATTACAACAGTATCTACTACAAAAAAGTATTTTACAAAAAGTAATTTTTTTTATAATAAAAATATGTTCTTTTATAATAGAATAATATTAAGATTTAGAAGAAATAATTTCTTAAATTTTATAGAAATTAGTTATAATAAATTATGATGCCAAAAGTATTTGGTTCTCATAAACTGAGAAAACATTTGATATGTCTATAATTATTTGATCTACTTATTGTAATTATATGAGGTCTATAAATAAAGTTATGAGACTTTTTCGAAACTCGCCTTAATTTATAATTATAATATATCTACACTTGCACTCTGTCGCCTTCAAAATAGTTCCCTTGGGAAGCCACGTAGTGATGGAGACGTTGTTTCCAGTCTTTATAACAATGCTGGAACCATGGTGCTAAGAATATTAGGAGGGGGCATAAGATACTAGTAGTATGCGAATTCGAAGCAAACTATTCTTAGAAAAAACTTAGGCACGAAAGGGTTAAATTAGATACGGCGTACTGTTACATTCAATATTTATATCAAGGTATAACAAGTAGTCATAAAAGAAAATTGCGTCGTTAATAAAATTTTTTATCGTAAAATCAGACCTATCCAAACCCAACTCACAAGCCGAAAGCGTTTTCGTTCTTTCTCTGTCTTGCTCTGTCACAACGGTGAGAAAATGAAGAAAGATTAACTCTTGGTCCTGCCTTGTTCCTCCAAACCTGTCACTATTATTA
This sequence comes from Tetramorium alpestre, assembly GCA_021460005.1. Taxonomy (NCBI): domain Eukaryota; kingdom Metazoa; phylum Arthropoda; class Insecta; order Hymenoptera; family Formicidae; genus Tetramorium; species Tetramorium alpestre. Next base: position 471,673 of record JAJVSH010000019.1, on the reverse strand, counting down.
TATAAATTGTGTCATAGATGGTTCTCATTGAGCAGGAATCTTACTTACTGTCTGCAACTGTTGCGTAGTTATATTTCGTCTATCATCAAATTTTAATGAATATTATTACGCTTTATTTGAATCAATAACGAGTAAATATCAAGAAATATATATTTGATTTAATATGCAAGTAAATTATANTTATTATTATTTTATCTAATAATGCAATAATGAATATACATATCCTACATATATCCTAAACGATAAAACAAATGCACCTGCGATATGAATTGATGATGGTAGTAATAATAATGCCAAGGGATTTCACCGGCACATACAGCTGTGACTTATATAATTTTTTGTTTGTTGAAAACAGCGAATATTTGTAAACATACTACCTCCTGCCAATTATTAATCCAGATGGATGTAAATATACTTTCATTTCTAATCGTTTGTAAAAAAAGGAAAGTAGAAGGAATGGTATTAATTACACAGATTTTTTTTTTCTACGAGGGTAGGAGAAAATGCTTTACTGATCCGTCGTCAGGTTGGGGAATGTGGGACCCCGTGGAGTTTATATTCAATACAAATTCCTCCCTGGAGACCGAGTCTCAGGTCAAACGGACGAATTCGTCTAGTTCCGCCAGTGGCATACTTCGGAGAAGAAAGTGCATAGGTACAGATTTGAACAGAAACTTTGGTTATCGCTAGGATAAAAGAAACAAGTAAAAATATGTATGTATTCAGGCAGTAAACTGTTCTCCAAGCCAGAAACTGATCCGAATTTTTTTTTAAGGCCAGTTTAGCAAACTTCTAAGTTTGTTAATAAATTTCACGTAAAACTTTGCTAATTTTATTTTCTTCGTTTCCATTATTCTATTCGCATTGTTCTTGAAAAATCATAAAAAAAAACATCAAATTTTCACAATGCTATCGAGTGCACGCACGAAAGCTATTCTTAAATTAAACATAAAAGTTATTAACAATTAGATTATACGAAATCTTTAATTTTACATGATAATTCTATATTATAATTTTTATACCTTGATCTTGTCACGACAGACCGTCAAGCAGCTGAAATCGTAAAAAAGGCAACAAGTGATGACAACCGTCTACACATTTGGAAGTAGTGTTAGAACATTGTATTCTGCTGCTAGTGTGGTCTCATTAAGTATGCATACATGATCGAACTATGCTAGCCGATACGGATTTATACTCCCAGCTCGTTACATTACTTCGACGGCTAAGGAAACACTTGCCGTAATACAAGTAACTAAAAATTATCAAGACGTCATAATTAGATTGCCGACTGTGTGTGTAAAATTAATGTGAGAATTTTGATTAGACATATACCTTTTTATCGCTATACACATTTACAAGTCCGTCATAAATACAATATATTATTTATTAATTAAACGGATATTAATCCAAATGAAAACTAATTAAATTGCTCGTAATTATTGTTTTTCAATGTTTTATTTACCCATCATAATTTTCATGCACAAGAGCTCCACTTGGACAATCTGTTCAAACACATTTTTAAGATCAAGCTTTCCAGTCCCGACGTAAAGAGAATGTATGGACAAGAAATTTGCAAGGATATTTGTAGCAGTATGTGCGCAGCGCCCTGTAGTTATGATCCATCGATCGTTGAATAGCTCCGCTGCATCCGTGCGTAGAAGAACGAATAGATATTATGAACGGGTAATGACCTTTCGTCTTGTCAAGAAATACCTCTTCCACCGACCACCAACTGGTAGCCTCCTTTACAATCAACACATTATTTGAAGAGAAAAAGCGACAAAATTAATAGCATTTGAAAATCGAGTTGACACCTCCCTAAAATTTAAATAAATAATATTTAATTAAATAAATTTACAGAATAAATTTTGAACACATCAAAGACAATTTTATAAAGTCTAATAACAAGAATTTATAATAATCGAATAAAATCTTCTCTTTCTTGCTTTATTTATGAGCTTTGAATCGATACAATATGATTAAATGAAAGCAAATAAATTATCACTTATTTAATGAATTTAAAATTGTTTAATAAGCGTACAGTCAACTGAAGTTGTTAAACGTCATTTTGAAGTCAAAATTACATTTCTGACAACATTTTGATTTTTAAATGTTAAATAACGTAAACTTGTTATTTCGGTTTTTATATCATATTTTATTGTTTTGGAGTATCTATTTTCTAAATATAATTTAATAGGTTTGCACAAATTATGTGTGTTGTATAAGTAAAAGAATTAGACTTACCAGCGATTGCCATTGACAGGAGAACAAGGCATACATTTACTCTTGGAAACATTTTAATAGCTGATGTTGTTAGAGATGAGTTTTCGTATACTTAAATGTATATAAATTTACCATAAACTTGAGATCACATAAATTTGATAGCATTGCGATCTATTGATCAATCAGATTTGTTTATAAAACAGGCCTGTCCAAACTCAGCTTGCGAGCCGTACGCGCTTTCTCTTGGCCGTCTCGCTAGAATAGTGAGAAAATAAAGGAAGATAGATACTTGCGTCCTGTCCTGTCCCTTCAAGCTTATATATGGAATATGTCATAGAGGGTTCTCATTGAGCGGGAATCTTACTTCTGTCTGCAATTGTTGCGAAGTTTCATTTTGCTTGCAAATTTCGATGATTATTTTAATGTGCGTTATTTGAATCAATAACGAGTGAAATGTCAAGAGATATACAATTGTTGTTTTAATACATAACTGCGTAAATAAATTATAATCTAATAACGCAATAATGCAGATATGCTCTGAACGTCTGAACTCTGTCGATTGTTGTTCTCCGCGTGATGATTCAATGAGATTCACTGCTCAGTGATTTTCGACAATCATAATCACTTTAATAAATTTAGTAGTAAAAACCACCAATCTTATTGACCCTTAAGTCAAAAATTAAAATTCACAACGTTGTTCAATAACCGAAGTACCCACCTCCAGAAAGTTTAAAATAAATGCTTTGTATCGCATCGATTTTATTTTTATAAGTTTGTAATTCATAGAATAAGGGTTTCAAGGTAGAAAGACCCTCTCTCTTTCAGGTAGAAAGACTCTTTCAGGTAATATAAAAGGGACCCGAAAAGAATTTCGTTCAGGTAGCCGAGTGATAATTTTTGTGCTCCAGTCACTTGTAGCCGCTTAAATTTTAAAGCGGATGAAAAGAGGGGAGTATAGGGGAGTATATGTATGCTATAGGTTGGAGAGAGCATCATATGGATCTCATGCTCAATACTTATCGATATATCTACAAAGACAGACGTGTTTTTAAAAGGAGACTGCTCGTAAGCGTCGTTGTTTGTCGAAGCACGTTGACTTGACGGAGACGCCTATCATTTATATAGTTTTAAATTTGTGACAAAATGCTTCTATTTTATTTATTGTAAAGTGCTATTATATAAGTTGTGTTCATTTTGTGTGTGGTTTTAATTAAATAATAACGTCAAACAAAAGCGCTGTGGAAGAATTATGGAGGGCAGAGTTTGAGGGATAAGTTATAAAATTATAAAAAATGTAAAATAATGAGCTAAAGAAGTGTAAGATGTCGACATACAAAAGAACCTGTTATTCTTCATAAAGGATAATAAACAATTATAAATCTAATAATTAATAAAAATAATTAAATTTGACCGTTATATAAATAAGTAAAATTATTAATAAGAAACCGGTCCATGCTGAATCTTTTTGCATAATAATTTCTTTGAATATATTTTTCTCGCCCAGTTAATTACGCGCTAAATAAGTTTTTCGTCTTTTAAAACGCAGTCTTGAGCTAGATTGGTACAATCCCCAAATTTAATTTGGAAATTAATTTTAATAATTAGAATACTTAATGTATCATTAAAAACTGTATAGAAATAATAAATCTGTCACAAATTCAACCTATTTCGATCTGTAATAAAGTCATTTTCAATGTATGTTGATAATATAAATTAAAATTGCAATATTCTCTTCGTAGCATTGTGCATTTATTTTATAGATTAAATTCTGAAGAACAAGAAATATATTTGAAACAGTTATTGGGTGAATTAAATGCAGAAAGTAACGTAATAATTTGACAGTGACGATGAGGACTGGTGTCTTGTGCCGTGTGCAACAAGTCAAGCACAAATCGTAAAGTCTTCGGACAGCAAAAAACGATGAAAATTGTAAGTTTAAATACTGCTATTTAATTATTATTTAATTATACTTTTTTATATAATTATTGTTTTTTATACTTATATTATATATATTATGTTATATGTTATAGAGCTTCAATAAAAAAGCGTAGGAAGACACAAAAATCTTGTATTGAATGCGAGAAATTCGTGTGTGATGAACACGATTGTGATAAATCACAATTACTAAATGCAAAAATTGTGCATAAATAAATATGTAATTTTTAATTTGCGTGATATCACATTGATTTCTAAATTACTTGTGAAAAATATTCTGGATAAAATAAAGTTGAAAATCTTTATATAGCATATTCTGAACATAAAATTAATTATGCTTTTAATTAAAATAGTTTTTTTGCATAAATATTTGTTTTTATTTACATTATTATCCCTGCAACACAATATTATTGTTAATCATTTCAATCAATTAATTTATTTATTTATTCAAAATTTATTCATAAATCTTATATTACTATAGGTAGAAATCCGGAAATTGAGAATGACTATGTAAAATTTACCGCATAATAATTTTTTTGGTTTTATTATAAAAAAAGTATAGAAACATATATTACTTTCAAAAGGTTTAAATCACGACAATTCGAGCGACTATGACAAAATTTTCACGGAAACATAAAAAATTTTCTCAAAGTGTTCAAGTGAACATCCAGGTACTCAGTTATTGACCCCGGTTATAAGGGTTAAAGGATGAAAAAAATCATTAACCTATCGCAAATTTAAATCATTTTTAAAAGAAGCAGATGTTACAAAGATTTAATTTTGCATTCTGAAATATGTTCCTAGAGTGCAGGAAAATATTTATGACGTTTCTTTATAAGAAAGAAAAATTAAATTTCTAAAAATTGAGATTAAGAAAAATACAACTAAAATTAAAAAAAGCATTGCAAAACTATAAGTTTCAATGTAAACTAGCTTTTCTTACAGATATAACAGATCATTTAAATCAATTAAATTAAAAATTACAAAGCAAAAATCAAGATATTGCTAATTCATTCGGACATGTGATAGATTCCGTAAAAAACTTGAATTATCTATAAGTCAAATAATCAATTATTTCACTTTCCTTGTTGCGCAGAAATACAAACTAAATATTTAAAACCAAATTTCTCCCAATTTTACAAAAATTTATCAATATTATTAGACAATTTTAATACTCGTTGCAAAGATTTTGATTTACTACCTAAGATTGCTATTTGTTTCTCCATTAATTGCGAAAATTAATAAACAACAATCTGATTTACAATTCGAATTATGTAATTTAATATAAGTTGAATAAAGTCTAACGGACCACCCTGGATGTACGTGCTATAAATAATATTATATTAAGTTAAAACATATATACACAAACTTATACTGAGATCATCTTCAGTGTAACAAAGAAAGTCGTTAAAACTTATAATATATAAGAATAATATATAAGAAATAATAATCGATATGACATCTATTAGTTACACCGTTTTTGTATATAATTGTTGCGTTGATTCTTGTATGCGATATGATAGTTGCGATTCGAGATAATAGTTTCAGGCTGATCGGCCTAATGAACCATCAAATAAATTCGAATATAATCCAAGTATAAAATAAAAATAAAAAGGAAAAAAGAAGTAAAAAGGTCAAGTATTATAGGTCAAGTATTATATGTAGTAGTAATAAATATTAATCCTCGATAAATTATCCACTTATCCACTAAAAGTTTTCTTTCTCCTTCTCCTAGTCTCCCCCACTTTCCTTTCTCTCTTCCCCCACTCTTCCTTTTTTGGTTTCCTATTTTTCATTCTCTCGATTACTTCTCATTCCTTCACATTCGGCCCAACACTGATGGGAACTTTCAGGTACGATCGGAACTTTGACTTATTTCTTTACTAATTTATTTATATGTATTCAATTTTTCTATTAATACTTAACGAGACATACGTTTTTTTTTTTCATTTTAATATACTGACAATCGTTTTTAGTATTTTTTTTCCTTTTTATTTTTATTTTATACTTGGACTGTATTCGAATTTCTTTGACGGTTCATTAGGCCGATCAGCCTGAAACTATCATCCCGAATCGCCTTTGGATCATAGAGAGCTTCCTACCCAATAACGGAAGTTACATTGCGAGATCACACGAGATTCGAGAATCAACGCAATCATATCGCATACAGGAATCAACGTAACAATTACAAAAACGACGTAACTATTACATGGTATATCAATTATTATCTTTTATGTACAGGTCAAAATGTTTGTGTATATATGAATTTAATATCATATTGTTTATAGCATATACATCCAGCGTGGTTCGTTAGCCTTTATCTAACTTATATTAATTTATTTATTGAACCACTAAAAAAAATTGTATATTTGATCCAATTATGTGACTTATAAAATGATACGAATTTCATATAATAAAAAAAATCGGTGAAAACCTTTTTTAAATTGTTATCGACGGAAAGATACGCAACGATTGTAGATAGAAGTAATTAGATTCCCGCTCAGTGGAAACCCCCTATAACATAATTCATATTATACTATAGACATCTGGCCTGGACGCGAGCGTCTATCTTCCTTCATTTTCTCACCGCCCTAACGAGACGTAGAAGAAACAGAAGCGTGTGAACTGAGTTTGGACAGGACTATCTTATAGGTAAATCTAATCGACCAATAGCAGGGTAAAATAGAACGGAGTGCTGTCAACTTAATGTAATCTTAAAGTTATATATGTAATATATTTACATACATTAATACGAAGACTTATCTCCAACATTAGTTATCAAAATGTTTGCCAGAGAAATCATATTCTTTGTTCTCCTGTCGGTGGCAACCGCTGGTAAGTCTAATTCTTTTACTAATACAACACATATAATTTGTGTAAATCTATTAAATTATATTTAAAGAATTAACATTGAAACAATAAAATATAATATAAAATATTAAAACCCAGTTCATGTTATTTAACATTTAAAAATCAATGTAATTTGTCAGAAATGTAATTTTGACTTAAAAATGATGTTCAATAACTTTAGCTAACTATATACTTTTATTAAACAAATAATAATTTAATCACATTGTACCGTTTCACAGATTTTAAAGCAAAAAAAAAGAACAAAATTTTATTAGATTATTACAAATTCTTTTTAATAGACTTCATAAACTATCTTTGATATAATTTAAATTTCTGCCATAAATATATTATTTTAAATATATATTGTTAATTCTAATTTTAGAGAGGATTCGTGTCAGTCTCCAGATGCTATTAATTTTGTCACTTTTTTCTCTTCAAGTAGTTAGCGGTGAAGATGCACCAGTAGGTAATTACCCGTTTATAGTTTCCGTTCAAGCTCATTCCGAGCATGTCTGTGCTGGATCTATCATTGACGAACGATGGATCCTAACTGCGGCACATTGTATTTGGCTGTCTCCATATGAAAATCTTCTTCGCGTCAAGGCTGGAAAGCATGATCTTCTGTTTAAAGAGCTGAACGAACAGATTGTCCAAGTAGAACAAGTTTTTGTGCATGAAAACTATGATGGGTAAGTGACACATTGGAAAGCAATAATTACGAGCAGTTTAATGAGTCTTTATTCAGATTAATATGTATTTCGGATTAATATATATGGATTTTATCTACAATCGTTGCGGATTAATATATAATGTTTAATTTATAATTAATGTAATGTACTTTATCATGAATTTATAAATGTGTATAGCAAACGTATTGGCCGATATAACATTGGTCTGCTTAAACTTGCGTCTCCGTTGAAATTCACGAAGCAAGTACAACCCGTTGAATTGGCACTGCCAGAAAGTGAACCAACGGGAGAAGCATGGCTTTGTGGATGGGATTCCATGTCGTCTGGTCCTTTGCGGAAAATGCCGGATAAACTTCAACAAATTAAAATGAAGTATATCAATCGCACTACTTGTTACGAAGCCATCGAGAACTTGATGGGATCTTATCCCATTTATGAAACTAATATCTGCACTAAGCCATTTTATAATGGAATCTCAGCATGTAGCGTAAGTCTCAGACATTCCGTAAAGTCAGAAAATAATAGTAACCTCATTAACGCGGCCGTTTAATATATCAAAATTCTTATATATACTTTTAGGGTGATTCCGGTGGCCCTCTAATCTCACGTAATGGAGAAAAATCGATACTTACTGGAATAGTATCTTGGGGTAGTATTCCATGTGATACTGAAGGCGCACCCACCATTTATACCCGAGTATCCAAATTCAATAATTGGATTTTGGAAAAAACAAATAATTATTAATAATGACAATATTGATATATAAACAGTGATGACGAATTATATATTTATATATATATATTTTATTCATCATCAATTTATTCTTATATTAAATTCGTAATTCTTATATTAAATTCGTAAGTAAATATGAAACATAAATAAACAATGATGTTTTTTATTTCAAATCTATAGGAAATCAAAATTAAATGCATTTTGTGATTAGATAGAAAGATATTTATGACAAAACGTATTGCTATTTGTCTCTATATTTTATTTTATTTAATAGATAACATTATATTATATTATCTTACATATATGTCTATGTATACAGGGTGTCCGAAATAAGAAGGATCACACGAAAGTTGGTGGTAGATCGGGTCAAACCGAGAAGAAAAGTCATGTACCATTTTATAAAATTCGCAATAGTTATTGAGTTATTAATGATTAAAAATCGTCGTATTAGCCCGGCCTACCGCCGAATACAAGCACGCAGAGAGATACGACCGCCCAGCGTCATTGTTACCGAGATCGCGAGGAGTTGTTTGGCAAAAAACAGGGGGACAATCGCAGCTCGAAACCGCCGCTTTTAGGCATTGCCGCGTTTAGTAAACAACTCCTCGCGATCTTGGTAACAATAACACTGGGCGGTCGTATCTCTCCGCGCGCTTGTATTCNGCGGTAGGCCGGGCTAATACGACGATTTTTAATCATTAATAACTCAATAACTATTGCGAATTTTATAAAATGGTACATGACTTTTCTTCTCGGTTTGATCCGATCTACCACCAACTTTCGTGTGATCCTTCTTATTTCGGACACCCTGTATATATTGTATATACTAATCTCAATGACACTTAATGATTTTTGACAATGCATATTTTAATATATAATATATAATAATTAATATAATAATATAAAATAAAAGCTGATCTGGAATCCAATAATTAATAATGATATAAAACAATTTTTAAATATGTACAAGTTAAATGAAAATGATCAAAAACTTATACGAAGATATCTTCACGAAATATTTATTATTCAATAACATATATTTTTATTTTACATTTTTTTAAATATAAATTTAAATACAATAGATGTTAAACTATTGTACTAAAGAGTTATTTGTAGTTCTAAAAATGTTTACATAAAAATGCATTTGTAGTGTCTTACGAAAAACAATAATTCTACTTAGCAATATACAAATACACCGAATATTAAAAGTCAACGATTCTTTCATATTTTTGTACAGCATGTAAAATATAGTAGCAAATCGACTTGCTAAAGGACTTATTATCCTAGTCAAAATTCTCCAATTAATTTTACATGTACAGTCGGCATCCAATTATGACGTCTTGGTAATTTCTGTAATCACTTGTATAAAAGCAAGTGCTTCCTTAGCCGTCGGAATAATGTAACGCGCTGGGAGTATGAATCCGTATTTGCCAGTGTCCCGCAGTTCGATCGTGTATGCATATTTAATCTTGACTAGAGCCTTGGCCCAGTCATCAGAACCGCCAGCAGCAGGATACAGAGTTATAGCACTATTTCCCACCGTGTACACGGTTTTATCTGTTGTTGCTTTCTTCATGGCTTCAGCTGCTTGACGGCCCGCTGTGTCAAGATCAAGGTAATCAGGCGGTAGACGCTGATCGTATCCCCACGGATATAAGATGTACTGTCCGTACGAATGAAAAGACAAATATGCCTGTAGAAAAAAAAAAATAAAGTGCCATGTGAAACATTTCAAAATCTTAATATAAAATTAATAGAACTGGATTATCTATAAAGTAATTGATATGAAATATTATGATTAATATACATATATTTTGTGAGTTATTTAAATTAAAAACTGTATAATCTAATTATTAATAACTATGTTTAATTTATTAATTTACGAATAGTTTTCGCCCGCCCGCGATAGCATTCTTAAAATTTGATGTATTTTTCGAAAGCAACGTGAATAGAATAACAGAAACAAAGCAAATAAAATTAGCAAACTTTCATGTTAAATTTATTGACGAACCTTGAAGTTTGCTAAACTGGCCTCGAAGAAATTTCTAATAGCTTCAGTTTCTGGTTCGGAAAACGCATTTTTGCCTGGATACGTCTCGGCACACATATTTTTGCTCGTTCCCTTTTTACCCCAGTGATATCCAAAGTTCCTATTCAAATCTGTGCCTGCGCAAGTAACGCCTTTCCTTCTATTCTTCCTCCATAAACGATCAGAAGTGAAACTATATTCATATCCATCCGGATTGACAACTGGCAGGATATAATAGTCAGTTTCCAAATTTTCGCTGTTTTCAACCAGATAATCAATGATATAAGTCACGGCTGCTGGTGAAATCCATTCCCTGGCATGAATCCCGCCATCAATCCATATTGCGGGTGCATTCGGTTTACCGTTGCTAATTCTTAGGACCTTAACATTAATAAAAAAAATTTTAAACACTCGAACTTTTCATCAGTATCGAAACACAGATGTGAAAATTAGTCGTGAACAATACCTTGAGAGGCCGACCTTCGATGGATTTACCGATGGTCTGAACGGAGCAGACATCAGGATACGTATCCGCGAGATAATCCAAGTAGCCGAGAATGTCATCTAGGTGATGATAGCTGGTCCATTCCATTCGATGACCTGACGGATATACCTTCAAGATTATTCAGAGGTTGCACGTTCCGTGTCCCCGTGCGCCTGTATAACAACCGCTTCGCAGATTCAGCTCAATGCAATCCAAAGCAAGCGTGCTATTTTCAAATTATCATCTTATAAAGTGTAACATTTCAATGTGTCTCAAATTCTGCACATTTGATATATGTATCATTCTGAATCGACGAAGCGGATTCGAACACGCGTCTGAAGAAGCTCACCCCTAAAACGCCAAGGACCACCTCCACCATGTACACTAGTGGGATAACGAAGAGGACGAGGACGAGGACGTGAATATCTACGTCTGACTCCCTGCCACCAAGCGTAACGAGCTAAAAAATTACTGAAAGCCTCACTTCGGTGACGAAAGCGATGCGCCCATCATGATAATTCCCAAACGCTTATATTTATTCCAACGGCTTAACTTACGCTCCAACGACTTTCTGATCTTTTGAAACAATATTAATTGTTCGTAAACATAATAATTTCTCGCATCAAATCGACAACAAAACCTCGTCGAGTCCGACCTGAATAACGGCATCGAGATCGACCGACTGGGCAAACGGCCACAAAAAAAAAACGGTCGAAACGTCGTGGAACGCCTGTACGTGCGAAGACTACGCGTGTGTTTTCTACACGCCTTACAAGTAAAATATAACTGTTAATGTTAATCAGCATTGAAGCGGAACCGGGTTACCAAGTGGGATTCACTCGAGGCCGATAACCTCGATTCACTTCCAACTATTTTCCCTTGAATATGAACAGCATTGGACAATAATTTGAAGTAATTAATTAAAGCATTCATGTTCCATTGTAGAATATATATGCTCCAAGCTATGATTTTTATGATGACTATCACAAACATACACATATACACACACGCACGCACACATTATATCATACGGCACAATTTTGCGATGATGACATATTGACATACAAATGATAATAAAATGTATTAATAATCTTTATAATAAATATTTAGTAAAACTCTTCGAATTATCTTAAAATCAAGGGTACATCGAGTCTTCATATTCACATACAAAGTATATTGACTTGCAACATGTTTACTATATTCTGTACATAATGTTCCAATTATTACAGAATAAAATTATTACTATAATAATAATTTTATTTTGTTGTTATTAGAATTAATCTTGAATATTGAATTAGAATAATGGAATGTCGTTAGCAGTATTAATTCTTTAAGAATTTATTTTAATTATTTAGTTTGCAAATTTGAATAAATAAAAAATTAAATAAATAAGGATTATTTAAATTAATTTTTATCCCAAATTAACAGCAAGTTGTAATTAGTAACAAATCATTTTAGAATGCGTTTCTGATTAAGGATTATCGTTTTATTTTTCTTGACTACGTAACCGACTAAAGTAACCAAACAATAAATTTTTCCGTGACTTTCATAAAGTCAGTGGGACAAGTCTAATTTCAAAGTGTAGTTGCTTCTTTTACATTATTAAGAGATTATCAAAAAGTGTGACAAAATGATAAAGAATGATATCAAAGCATAAACAACAAGCAGCAATTGACCCCGTGTAAGCTCTTAATCAAAATTAACAAAAGCATTTAGTAATGGACAACTATATTCATAAATATTACTTTACCTAATTATTAATAATATTGTTATCATTAATTTACTCTATGAAAGAATTTTTCTTTTATCTTTATGTATTTTTTTCTGAGATTATCGCTGAATAATTTTATAATCAGTTGAGTAATTATAAAATTCAATTAATATAACTATAATGAAAGTCTCAAACCTTTGCGTCCTTCGAGATCAACTTGCATTTCTATCGTAAGCGGCATATTCTCTTCTTCAATCGCTTCTTGCACATCATTAATCAAAACTTCATATTTTATCCCGCAATTTTTCAGTATCGAGTCGACGTTACCGAGCATATAGCTTCGTATGAAAATATCGACGGTTGACGGTTGATTCGACCATATTGAATACGCTATGTAAAAAAAAGATTTTTTTCAATCATTATCCTTCCATAATAGTACATATCAATTTCGAATTAGACATATATATATATATATATAAAATTATGTTTCAATATAAATTTTACTTATTACGTACAACCGTATTCATCGTGAAGTTCCACCAGGTCGTTTACAGAGTCGTTATGCTTGTAGATTCTCCATACTTGATCCCCATCGTAAATGACTCGTTTGGGCTGTGCGTGTAGATCCGTTCTATATCTTTCTTGAGCGATATCACTATAAGCCACAGATTCTTCTAAATCAGGATCTACGATAATAGACGCATCAACGACGAAGATGACGATTGCTATCGTCATCAACGTCAACAATCTCATATGCTCTCTTGGCTGTCGACCGTTACCCATTTTCGTCGAAACTGTTTTGAAGAGCAGAATACACAGCTTTTATAATATCCGGCGATCACGATCGGTGATCGGGAGTAACGGTATCACTCGATCGAGGATCCGAGGATTGCCGAATCCGTTACACCCCCGATAAAACAGTACGTGAAATCCATGTTATTGCCACGTACAAATGTGTACTCTATCTGGCAATAACGTGAATTTCACGTACTATTTTATTTGGGACCACGTTAGCAAAATCAGATCGAAAAGGATATTGTTAAAAATTCTAAAAAAAAACAATAACTAAATAAATTTTTCTTTTATAGAGTACATTCGATATGGTCAACTCACACGTCGGATGCCAATAATTTCATATAAAGTTACATGCATAGTAACATCAAATTGATATTCAAAAGTTATGAAGTAAAATATCAAATTCTGAAGGAAATGAAGAAGAAAATATTCCTCTTTTGTTAGAAATTACATTTTTTAGTCGCTAACATTTGAATTAGGGATTTTAATATCTACAGCAGAAATCGGTTAAATTCTTTCGTCAAACTAAATTAATTTGTTAAATAATTCTAAAAAATATATAAATTAATAAAAATAAGATTTTAAACAAAGAAAATAAAATGAATCTCAAATTAGTAGTTAATATTAAATATGTATTGTCACTTAAATAAATATAAATAATAAAATATTAAACATATTGCGCGCGCGACTCGTAATAAGATCATTTTTAGTGAGTTGATAATAAATGGTATAATTAAAATAATGAGTTATTAAAGGTATAAAGATATGAACGTAAATATTAAAATTTAATGCAACGCTTACAAATTTTATAGGGATTATACAGTAATTTTATTTGACGAGATGAGTTTCGAGATATGGAATTAGGAATTGTGCTGTCAATCCTCAACAGTGTCATGTCAAATTTTGTTGTAATCAAAAACTGAAAATTAGATGATCAATAAGAGAAAAAAATTAATGTACCTTGTGTAGTAATGTATCTTGTGGATATTGCTAGATAAAGAATCAGATTTGAATGTAATTATTTCTTTGATTTGTTGATTTAATTTTCTTTCACATCAGTTTTTTTTTATTCTTTCATAGAATTACAAACCAATTTAATTAAAGAAAAAGATATGCAATATATTATAATTACATTCATTTTTTCAAATTCATTTTTTTCATTTATTACTTATAGTTCATATATTACTTATAGTTTTTAGAATTTATGTACAGAGTTTTGTATTATATATAAAAAGATTTCCCGAAATTACTATACAAAGAAAATAGTAAATATCAGAATCTTTTGTTTTATTTAAATAATAGTTTATTTTATTTACTTTTAAGTTACATAATTATTTGTAGATTTTAAATGTTTGCAAGAGTTCGTTGTTGCAACTGGCCCATTGATGCACGGCTGCTTTATTCAATTTGGAGCGCCGACGTAACTCTCGACGACGGCGCAAATCAAGCAGACACGCGGCTTCTGCATATCATTCTTGCATCGTTTTTGCATCGTTGCATCGCAAGCGCGTGTGATTGTCTTAGTAACCGATTAAAAAGGAAGTCGCAACATCCATACTATTTGAGGGCAGTATTTGGGGCAAAGTCGTAAAAGTATGAAGTGCTTATTAATGATCGTCGTTCTCGTGGCTGTTGCCTCGACCATTAAGGTACCGTTTGCTGTGTGCTTAAAAATTTTATTATATCTTCTCCAACTGTAACAGCATTCTTTTTATACCGTTAATATGCAATTCTAACTGTTTAATGTAGAAATTGTTTATCTTATTAAAATATCACATGTATTCTTATAAATTAATCTTTAAAAAATTTAATTTATTGCAAAATATTGTGATGATCTATATCGAATTGTTATTGTAGATTTTTTCGTGAAAAATGAAAAAGAATTATTTTGTGAATCCGACAATGGGATTCTATATCTATTGTACTATTATATATCGACATAATAAAACTTTAATATTATTTTACAATAAGCTTTCTAAACAGTAGAAATGGATAGACAAAATAATAGGTCAGACAAACGTGTTACCTTTATACATCATAAGGTTTCTTTAGACGCTTCGATAGTCGCATGCTCATGTATGACGTTTTGCGCGCACAATAATTTTTCTACAAATGTATACATATATATCACTTTAAATACAATCCACCATAAATCTTGTAAATACGCATTAAATTAATAGTTCTATTCTATTCTATATCAGTTTTGTTAGTTTCAAGCAATTAAAATATTCAAAGTATATTTAAAAAGTATTAATACTGTTTATATCACATTCAAACTTTTTATAAATATTTGGGAACATAACAGCATTTAAATACAATCGAAACTTTTTGTGTTACAATTGAATTAAATTCACATTTATATAAAATAAAATATAATAGTAATAATTTAAAACAAAAAATTTAATATCTTGCGTATTAGATGATGTAAAGTAAAATTTTATCAATATGTTCTAAAATATAAATCACAAGTCCGGCAACGCTTTATTAAAATGTTATAAGAAAGTTATAATATAGATATAATATAAAGAAATTAAAAATGAAGCAGATTTGCTCTTAATATATTACAATATAAGATTAGACAATGTTTATCAAATTTATTTATTCTATTTATTTATATTATGATTATTAATTGAAAGTGATCAGTTTTGATGAATAAGTGATCTTAATATTAATAATCTCGAAGTATCGATATACATATATATTAGTATTTCATATCAATATAGCACAAATATTGTCGAACGAAAATAATGCATTGAAACAACGTTTATAAAAAGAAACTTTCAATTTTCAAATAAACAGATAGAAGAAAATTCACAAGTGGTTATGACAATCAGCTTATAATTATAGTTTCAATATATGAGTGGGAATATATGAACATATCAGTTGCTTGTCATATCTTTTACATCACCAAACAATAACGTTACCAGACAGCACGTTTATTTCACAACTGTTTAAACAATATTTTCTCAGTATTTTATCGCTAAGTGATTCCAAAGATATGTGAAATTCCAATGAAATGTAACATGATAAAGAGGCGTTTTCAATTTATATTTATAAAACATTTTCTGTTTATTTATAATAGAACAAACCGTTGAAGTGATTGTTTAATTGTTTAAAATAATATATAAAAACATATTTTCATTGGTTCGCATATTTTTCTTAAACATTAAACTTCATTTTATTCCTATCTGTATTAAATAATTGTTATATAACTGCATGAAGGACAAGTAAATACTTTGAAAAAAAATTCCATTTTTAGGCAGAAACATTTAAAGTGACTGATCAAATATACTTTGATGTCATGATTGATAATCATCCATCTGGCAGGATTGTTATTGGCCTGTTCGGTGATATTGCACCAAAAACGGTTGAAAATTTTATCACTTTTGCCACTACTGGTGTAGCTGGAAAAAAATACGTAGGGACCAAATTTCATCGCGTGATAAAGAAGTTCATGATTCAAGGTTACGCTTTTATCTTTCTGATTACAAATTATTTATTTATTAAATATTGCACATATATTTAAATTATCAATAATTGCAATTACGTACATATTACAGGTGGTGATGTCGAAAATGGCGATGGTACCGGTTCCATTAGTATTTATGGCAAATATTTCGACGATGAAACTTTTGAGGTGAAACACAGCGGACCATTATTCATCAGCATGGCAAACGCTGGAAAGAATACCAACGGTTGCCAATTTTTTATTACTACTATAGCAACACCTTGGCTAGATGATCACCATACAGCATTTGGCAAAGTAATAAAAAACATATGAAATAACATAATACTCTCTAAAAGTGAATCAGTAAAACTTCAATGAAACTCACTATTAATCAGCGATTGTCAGTGATAAGTACATCACTGAAATTTTTCAGTGATATACTTATCACTGACAATCAATGTATAATCGCTAATTTCACTGATTAACTTTAAGAGAATAATGTATTATCTATTTCTATCTCACATAGTTAAGAAATATTCTGATACAACATTTTTTACTTATAATTTATTATTACTTTAATACTATTATTATTTAAATATTTTAATATGCTCAAGACATTTTTTCAGACGTTAACTTTGAATTATTTTCTTCATAGGTAGTTAGCGGTGAAGATGTGGTCTTTAAGATCGAACAGACCAAAACGGATAGTGATGACATTCCACTCGTGCCTGTAATAATTTACGATAGCGGAATTCTTCCAACGGAGCCGTTTACCATATCAGATAATCCTTACGAGTAATTTAATATTATGGATGTAACTTTAATGTTATTAATTTGCTTTCTTTCCCGTCTCTCCTGTAGCCTAATAGTACCGTTACAATCTCATTATTAATTATAGATTGTACGTTGATAGTTTTTTTACATAATTTGGGTGACGTAGTGATCATAAAAGTGATTAATTAGTTGAGTAATATTATATGATATATATGAAATTGGCTATAAGCATTCTTATAGCCTGCTTTGATAGTTTTATAAGCTGTACTGCTTACACAATTACAATTTACATTATGTTTCAGAATAATTTATATTCTTGATTGCTTCATACTATTATTGCCAATTTTTTATTACTACTATAGCAACACCTTGGCTAGACGATCACCATACAGCATTTGGCAAAGTAATAAAAAACAAACGAAAAGACTGCTGAATAGACATAAATGTAAAAGTTAAAATTTTAATACGCTCGCAAAGTTAAAAATGTACTCCTTGACGTATTTTATCCATCTTTTTTACGTATATGCCTTTATCTGGACAAATAATCTTTTAGTGACACAGCTGAGTTTATAATTCATTAATGCAATATTAAAAATGCATATTTGCAGTATATGGGCGTGGATTAAGGCGACCTGCGTACCGTTGGGATTTAGCTTCTCGATACTCGCGGTCTTCCATTACATGATGAAACAGTTGAATGTTTAAGCGATAATCTTGATACGAAAGACTGATTGTAATAACGAATTTATGCTTGATTTATATTCATTCAGATTTCATATTTATTTTTGTATATAGAACTGTGTATAATTGTACATTACTTATGTATCATTCTTACAAAAGGATTTGTATAAAGCTGATATAACGTAAGCATTTCGTTTCGATAACGCGAGATGAAAGGAGCATTAAGCGCCATCTCTTTGAAGACCCTGACATTATTATCCAAAAATCATTTCATTATTACTTTGTAATAAGTGAGTAAAGTACAAAAAAGAATAATACAAACATATTAATAATATGAAACGTTTTTTGTGATTTCTCATATTCGCCGGCCATTAAGATTAGTACAGTCCTAAAATATATACCTCTAATAAAATAGTTATCACGATTTCTTCATCGTCATCATACGATAATATATATATTAAATACGTGGAAAAGAAAGAAGAATGAAGAAAAATGTTCTTTTAAATTAAATTACGATTAATAGTATTGAACGGCAAGGAAAAAAAAATCGCATTAGTATAAGACAGGTGTCGATGACGCACAATGTTATCGCGCATGCACACTACTATGCTGTATACGAATAGATGCGGATATCGGAGTTAGCCTTGGCTAGGCTTCCAAACGTGGCCAAGCCAGTCAGTGGCAAACCGGCGTCGATCATTAGACGTCGGTGGTCGGCTGAGGTCGGGTATAGTCGTATGTAAAAGAGAATTGAGGGTCGGTCGATGCACCGTTGATTTTATGATAGACGACACGTGGACATGAGTGCAGTCATTCACAAAATCACGGAGAATACGTAGTGGTCAAGTGTGTCGTGGATGCGATGCGTTTGTGATCATTAATGGTGATGGTATATTGCTTTCGCGATTACTGAAGTGCGTGCCGGGAAGCGCATGTTGCTCCCTTCGAAGTTCGATCAGTCTAAGGACAATTGGGAGAACATATTTGAAGGGAGATGCTCCGAAACAGTGCGTGAACGTGCTCGTATAAGGTACGTTCCATTTTCTGCTACAGTAATTTACGTCGAGGCGAGTGTAGAAATAACAGCGAAATGTTTGGAAATGTTTGCTCCAGTATTTATTGATCTTCGATGTGAAGCAGATTTTTGATGAAGGAAGAATGGTTGAAAGGCATCTCAATCAAACGTGTTTGATTGAGCTGTGAGGAGATTTTTTTTCTTTCAGTTAATGAATATATGTCTAACATCTAAAAATATATCAGGAAAAAAAGCATAACTTGTATGTATTGTCATTTCAAATAAAATAGTTTGTTTCAGACTTGGAATTTCTTTTAATAATATAATAATTATAAGTCTGTTGACAAAATTTTGTTGATGCTTGCAAATCGCGTTTGAAATTATGAATAAAATTAAATAAATAAATTTATGATCATGGTTTTAATTTTGCTTGTATATAATGTATAGAATTCAGTAATTGAGTTTAATAATAAGTTCATAATTCGCTAATATATAAAAAAAGTTATACAAAATATTATATGAAGAAAGTTAACGGCACAGTTATTAGAGAACATACTCATTGTAGGTGTTAGATTAGATTATCACGTGGTATCAGCATTGTCGACAACAATTACTGTAAACGGAAGCATGAGCCATTACGAATATATGTCGCGGCCAAGGACGGTAGACGCATCTGCGATGCTGTGTTGACTTAAATCCATCCATAAAGTAGAAATGACTGCAGGAACAGATTTTTTACGAAATTCTTCTTCTACGAAATTTAAGTAGTAGTTAAAATTTTCTTATATAAAATTTTTTTAATAGTTACACTTCATTTTTAAAAATAAGCCAAAAATCTTAAACGTATTCTAAATGAAATAAACAAAAGACAAATTTACAAATTGTAACATTTATAATACAAAATTTTTATTAAACAAGAAATGAGTAAAGTTTAAAAATCCTTTACGATTGTAATAGGTTATTTATATAATATAAATTTTATTATATTTATGTAATTATATATGTTGTATCAGTATAATGGGGCATGTGAATATTGACGAAAAATTTAAAATAAGATATTTACTTTACTTTTATTTTACATCCGGTATTATAATTTTATGACCGGATTATCGTACAAAATACACAAAATCTCTCATGCACACATGTATATTTACTGTCTGCGAGATAACAAAAAATACAAACATTAAAAATTTTATTATTGCAGTCCTACTAATCATTGTGAATATATTAAATCTTATGCTTTATTTGGCTCAAACCATTTATTAATAAGTATTAAAATAATTTTATCTTTTATTTTGTTGTTGTTAAAACTCTAATTTATTATTCATTTTTATTTTATTTATAGCTGCATAGAGATGAATTCGAACTGTATTACAATAATTAATATTAATTGGGATTAGTTTGCAGCTACGCACGTCAAAAAATTAAACAGTCAACAATTAACTAATAAATGTCCATTTTTTGAAAAATCTACTTTATCATCTTTAATATATTTTTTCGTTAAATCGTTAAAAAAATTATAAAAGAGCCATTCTGAAAGAAAAAGAATAATGTATATATATTTTACAAGCTGAATAACAGTTTTAGATGTCAAGATAATCTATTCACACAATTTATTCTTTAAATGTACAATCTCTTAATTAATCCCTCGTTATAATATGCGATACACATCTATACACGGTACGTATCAACTCGACACGCAACTTGCACATTTCGTATATTACAATATACTACGAAATTTAATAAAAAATCAATAATTATCTATATCATAAAATAAAAAGATAAATAAGAAATAAACATCACACAAAAAATGTTAATGATAAATTTAGATGACAATAAAAAAATAAAGAGAGAGAGAGAGAGTTCACATTTTTATACACTATTATATTCAAACGAACATTTACTCAGCTATAATTAAAAATAATTCCTTTTATTAGATGACAGTTTGACCAATAGCCAGACAGAGACAATTATACGTGATGCGTAATCGACGATGGTGCCAATAGATGTTGATGATTTCTTTAATAGTATGACAATTTATTATGTGTTTATTTGATTCATTTCTTTTATATATAGAATTTCTTTTATATATAATAATTCATATTATTGTATCCATAAAAATTACGTTTAAACTATTACTGCACAAATAATATTACAACGTTATATGAAATAATATTATAAATTTTATTTAATAAAATTTTTATATTATTTTAAGATGTAACACATATGACATCAGTCACATAACTATAAAAATTTTTATACGATTTTAATAAATAAAGAAATAGCATGCCAATAAAATTTTAATAAATCTATACATTTGCGTAATTGATTAGCATACTTGAGGTATTTATGATTCAAGCAAACAAATTAAATGACTAATTAAAATACGACACACGTAATATACATGCGAATTACGTGTAGATATTCGATGAGTATTACATTTACATACGATCTCGAACATTCTTAAGATAAAATACTTTCAAAATTTACGCATTGAGAATTATATAGAAAGGTTATCAATAGCGACTTCAATATCCTGATAAGAAAAGTGTTAAATTTATACATGAATCATGCACAGTATATGTCATTGTCAATAGTATTATTTATCGCAGGGAACACATTGCTCCACCCAATTCGTTTCCCCTGCGCAGTTTAATAAATAAATCTATTAGGCGCACCTTACCTTATCTCTAGCACTACATTCGATAATATACTCTTTTCCTTTCATAAAGAAATTATAAAAAATCTTAAATTTATTCTACAATTAATAATAAATTAATAATATCTTGTGCTATTATCATTAATTTATCTTCTTTATTTTATAAATAAGACATCACATTATAAAAGTTAAATGATATGGATCTTAATATCTTCTCAGAAAAAGTAACTTGATGGAGACATAATTTTCTTTATAGATTATTATTAAAACTATTCGAAAAAGCTATATTGCTATACCTCATAAAATAGAATTTTTCAATTTTCGAAAGATAAAAAACATAAATTAACGTTTGCATTATTTAGCAGTTTGACTTCACAAATATACTTCAAAATTATACAAAAGAATCAAATTACATATTACAATTAAAGAAAGCAATTAACATTGTTTTTCGTCACCGTATTTTTCCTTATTGCGTTTCTTTTTCCATTTTCTTTTCTTTTTTATGTGTTATACCATAAAGATACTATTGATTGCACAGAATTATAAAGCGAAGTTAACTGATACGGCCTATGGTGAAATAATATCGTCACGCAACGTTATGTTTTTCCCTCTTTCTGCCGCATACACCATTCACGTTCACATCTTCATGCGATAAAAGCGTAACCGGCGCACCTCTCAGCGATGTCGTCCCTATGTAATTGGCCCGTAATTAAGGTGGGCGCGCCTTTTTTTGCTGAATCCTCTTACGACCAAAAACACACTCGCTCTCGTTCTCAGAATTGCTTAATAGCAAGTCATTTCAGCAACTTTCTTTCAGCTATTATTCCATTCTGATTACTTAATCGCATCCCGTTACACTCGTCAAATACTGATGAAATTGTTTTATTAACAATAGGATAACTGTAAACTATAATTATTATTAATTATTAGTATCGATTATTATTATAATTAAGAATTGCTGTCACATAAAGTTGAGAAGATTTCATGTTGTATATAAGTAACTTCGAATAACTTCAAATGCAGTTCATACCATGGCTACGATACGGCTTGAGGAACATGTCATGTGAAACGGGGCAATGAAAACCGGTTTATGAAAAAAGTTTCAGGTCTGAAAGGGTCAACGCAATCATAAAACGAAGGGCGTAGCAGAACGACAGCACTGCGTTTCTTGGCAAAACGAAAGTGTTTGCGCTTTCTTGTTGATGCTAAAGAGTTTGCAATCATGAATAAATTTGAAGAATGCTATCAAATACATAACCGAGCATCATGTCCCTATTTTTCTTTTGTTTCAGGGTGAAGGACCATCCAAGTAGCTCAAGACATGACAAAGTACTGGTTGAACGTAGCCCTTCTCAGGGTTGTTCTACCAGTCATCTTAGCCGGATGTAAGTCTAATTTGCATGACTCTTTCTCTATTGTGTTTATTTTTATACTTATACTCAAAAATGATTTAAACGTGTTTATGATTTTAAAATGATAGAAGCTAATAAGGATATTTGGCTAGATCAATCAGTTTGATTTTCAAACATTTGCAATTAAACACATTAAACAAAAATTATTGCAATTTTTTTAAAAAAGCAATTAAAAAGAAAAAATATATGAAATAAAATATTTTAACTAAAACTTTTAATTTTGTATAATTTCTTCTTCCGCAAATATTAATTTCTCTATTATATTTTAATTTTATTTATTATTTTTATTTTTCTAAAAATTTTAAAAATATTTTTATTTTAAATTTTTGTACTGCTACAATGTTATATATATTAAAGATTTATCTGCTGTAAAACATATACTTACATTGAAATTAAATGCGAGAATCTACGTAAAAGATCGCAGTTGTTTATAATATGGAAATATCTTCTAGAATCTTTGTCATAACGAGATAATAAATGCATAGGTGATGATATCATATCTGTAATTGTCATCATTTTTAGTTTTTTCGAATAATAACCTTAGCTTGTTGATCGTCAGCTGTAAAGCAATAAAATTACGAAATACGATTTATCAGCATTCGTAACAGAATGACTAAAAATAAACGACGGTCGCATATCGAAGAATCTTGGATTGACTACCTACACTTTACATAACCATATTCAGTATTATGCTAATTGATAGCATAAAAAATAACAACGTTCCACAATGTAACTTTGTCTGATGATTGCGTGTTAACGCTTTACATTTTGTATACTATTTTGTTTTTGTATCTTTTATATTTTAAATATTTATCAATGATTAATAAATAGACATTCGTCAAGATATTTGCCTTTATTTCAAAATTTATTTCAAAAGATTTGATTTAATATTTTATTTTCTTGATAAATAAAAAAATATCAGAGATGCACTTAATTACTTTATACGTCCAATCTTGGCATAAAATATTTTAATATTTTAATATTTAATATTGTCTTAGAAATATAAGTAATTAAAAAATAAATACGCACTCATAAATCAAAAGATAATATGTCAATAAGTTTAATGAAATAGATTATTTTATATATATTTTGATCCGTCCATTATCAACGAAAAGTAATGCTTTTGTTTAGCAAAGTATTATCAACTCTCACCACATGTTAGATCATTCACAATACATTACTATTATTATTTTTCTTTATACTCCATATTGTTTGAATATTATGCAAAAAAGAATTGATTACATGTAAATCTTATTAATTATTTCCAACAGTTCTATTTCTTACAAAGCCTTGTAGGTACAANGTATTTTATTTATTTAAGAAAGAAATAAGAAGTAATGGGTCAAAATTAGATTATTCAAAATTTCAAATCTAAATTGAATAAAGTATATAGCAAATTACTTTTAATATATATATATTTTTTTCTAAATATTTGAAATAATTCAATTAATGCTAATTTATTTATCTGTATTTCTCTAATTGTTATAGTAATTAAATATATTTAAATATAAATATGCAATATAAAATCAGTCAAGAAAGAAAGAGAGATTAAATAAATAGAATAGAAAGATATCTGCAAATCCATATGGATATGGATATGTGTCTAAGCGACTCGAAGAGTATTCTAAAATTAGTAGACAGGCGCTTGAACTCGTCCGTATCAGACGAGGGCAAGATTTGCTAACTTCGTCTAAACAAACATTCGACTTCAACATATCAAGTAACACAAGCAAAATGAGTTCTAAGAGTTCTATTATCAAAAGTAGGATATTTATATTTCAATTGAGCTTATTAAGATAAATTTTTTTTGTCGAATGTAAATATGTCATAATTTGTTGCAATATATAAATTTCTGCTCACACTTTGAACAAAAATATAAACAATAAATAATAATTCCAAAATCTGAAATGGAATATGATAATTTACATTGAAGTATATTAAACAAAAATAATACATTATAATTTTTTAATATATTTTTATCTTACCATAAATTTTTAATGAAATGAAATTTTATTTTGTATATATTAATAATTATTTAACAATATTATCAAACAAACAAATAAAATATAATACATTTATTGAAATATGTTGCACAACGCAATATTATACGAATTAAATGACATAATGTAAGGAAATTACGCAATATGGGAAGTGTAATTTATTACTTTGCATGATTTTATATTCCACAGAAATGTTTAAAGAACACTAATAAAAATTTCGTGCGTGCGATCTCTCTATTTTCGGAGTTAATTTCGTAATATGGAATCTTCCTAGTAGGCTTGAAACTTTGACCTTGTTCCGAAAGAAGATTTATGATAGTAAGGATATAACATATAATATAACGTTTTTGCTATGATCGATCATTATTACGCATGTGAATCATTGAAACTTTATCCACTGTTGAAACTTTATGAAAATAATTATATACTTTATGAGAATAATTATATACTTTACATTTTAGCCATTTACGTCGAAAATAAAATCTGATTTTTTGCAAATTTTTTGCAAATCGTTCCAACAACATAGAAAAATCAATCAATAACTTATAAACTTCTTAATAATTATACTTGGCTATTGGTTTTAAAAATAGACAATAGTATATTAATATTTAAATCGAAAGAATAGCAATTATTTGCCAGAAATACAGTAATATTGAAGACATAAAAATAATAAATTGAAGTAAAAGTTATAAAATAAATATTATTACGGAAAGAGAAAAAGTATGTATTACATTAGTACATGTGTATAAAAATATTTATTAAAAAAATATAATTGTTGAAGTAATTAACAGTATCGTGCGCATTTGTGACGAATTTCACTTGGTAGCGAGACAATGTCGTTATTCTGTGTGTCGTGCAAATATAACACATGCCACGAATAGGATGACTAAGCTGCTAGAGGTAACGACTGAAAATAATTCTGCATTCCTGTGAACATTTGAAAAGTTCAAATAACGTAAATTCTAGCATGTTATAATTTGAATAAGCTAATTAATCCGTGAAACATTTGTAATGTTCCATGACGCCATAAAAGTAATTATCGTCTACAAATTAAGCTGTTATGATTCGCATTAATTATCAACACATACGTGTATGCTTTAGGCTATATACCGGGTGTTTATTTAATAACATAGTACCTCGGCTAAATATATACTTAGAGAACTTTTCTGATATTTTTTATAATATATCATTTATAATATACCAATACACCAACTTAAATATATTTACAAAAATTTCGTAAATTGGAGAAACGTAATATTAGAATATTTAATATTGTATGTAATTTTTAAATTAAAAAATCTTTAGAATATTATGATTTGAAATAAATATGGATCAACAATAAAAAGTAAAGGTCTTGACGGAAGACTTGGAGGGGTTGAAATGTCATTTCATAGAAAGCATCATAAATGACCTTTTCACAAACGTAGAAATAGCTACATATTACCGCAATTTCATGTAGTTTACGTACTATTATACCTCTTATCGAAAGAAAGTCTTTTAATAAAACGGAAGTGGAAAAACTACTTCATAAATAAAATAAATAATTGGAGTAGTAAAATAACAAAAACTCTATATGAACATTTCTAATAATCTCTAAATATTTTAATTTTAATAAAAATGTTATTATCAATTTTCTTATAACAAAAAACATAATTGGTATTCTATGTCTGTCGGATTACTATACATTTCATATAATATCTAATCTCCTTTCTGAAAAAGTCACTATCAAAATTTTTAGAATTCTTTAAAAGAACAAAAACTTTACCATCCATACTGAGATACGAAGAACAAGCTACAGTATAGCGATGGATTTTAATGTTATAGGTACGATATGGCGACCAACGGGATTGTCGATCTTCTATCTGGGACTGATGCTTTATTCCCCGATGGTCCCAATACCGACGCACAAGACCATGACAGGCCACACGGGAATATACCTGAAGATTTGCATTTGTCTAGCCTTTCTTGTAGTCATAGCTCAGATCACCTTTCACATTGTTCTTTTGTCACTACCACCTTACGGATACTTTCTACAAAACTGTAAGCAACACTTTGACCTAAATATTATGTTACAATTAAAGCTTTACAAAAATTTGCAATTTTTATTCTCATAAACCATATATACCTAATACAAACATAATATTTTTAAATACCATATGATAAGAACATAATAAGATTAAGTATATTATACATATATAAACTGTAAAATCAATTTTTTTAAATCACTAAATACGTAATAAAATAATTAAAAAAATAATTTTAATAATAAGTACAAGAATTAATATATTTTAGGCGTATTTATGGAGAAGCTCTTCAGACACATAGGCTTTGTCAGATTAGATAGCGCATCTGTATGGGAAGTATTTTACTGGCTGACACCAGAATTCATAGTCTTACCCACCGTGCTTGCTATATATTTTATATCTCGGTTCCTTACACAAAGACGTAGCAACGAAGAGGAAGAACCTGCTCTTCACCAGGAAAATAATTCTCAGCGACAGAAAACGGATGACAATACCACGAAAGTAATTACATTTTTGTACTGCTATAAAAATAAAAAATGTATGCAATAATTAATATAAATAATTGCACGCCAAAATGACGTTGCCTAAAGCATTCAATTTAAATCATTCTAAATCAACTCTAGTTGAGAAGCTACATATCTGAACTACATTTTTGCACAAAAAAATCAATATCTAATCAAAGATAACTCACGCCTACGCACGTCCACGATTCAGATAATCAATTTTCTGGGAAGTATCGGTACCTATGTTGTCTTGGCGTCATTATGCTGTGTCGCGGCCTTGAAGCCATCAATAGAGGCGTCTTTCTACTTCCTGGTGTTCCTCGGCGCCGCTACGTGCTGGGCATGCAACAAAGAACTGCGGAAAGGATTTGCCATAATCTGCAGGATCATCATGGTCATCGTGATCATTCACATCGTTACGTTGCTCGCTTACCAGAACGAATGGCCGCAGGAAATTATTCCAGTATCTGGTACCTGGTCGCGCTATCTGGCTCTGAGTGCAATTTATCACACCAATTGCAGCGACCCAAGAAACGTGGAGTACACAGATGATGCCGATTGGTTGATTTACGGATATGCTTTAAGGTTGTTCTGGCTCTACTATATCCTCGCATTGCAGTCGCAATTTCTCAGTAAGAAACCGGTGAGTTTACATTTATTTTATTCATTAATGACATCCTAACAATTTAGACTTTATAAATTGATATAATTAATTATTAAGAAAATTAGAATAATATATATATTGCACTAATATTAGAGATTAGTATTCTTAATTTTATTATCTCTAGAATTTTTAGTGCCAAATTTGTCTAATTACGTTAGTTATTTTAATTGTTATATGATTAATGTAATTGTATTATTTTCATTATTGTAAAAAAAGAATTATTTAAATATAAATAATTTTTGTAGATATTTTATCTAAATTAAAAATTTGGTATTATAATTAGTATAATTTAAATACATTAGAATGGCGATGGTGGATTTTAATATCTAACAATAAGTATGTAATCTATTCAAATAATATATCAGATTTTAGAAGTAGTACATTAAACTTTACTTTTTTCGGAGCTTTTTTAAAACTTAAAGGCCTTTGTTATCCCAAGCTACATATGCCGTTTGCCTATTGCATAGAGCGCAATTAATCC
The DNA here is from genome assembly GCA_021460005.1 of Tetramorium alpestre. Lineage (NCBI taxonomy): Eukaryota > Metazoa > Arthropoda > Insecta > Hymenoptera > Formicidae > Tetramorium > Tetramorium alpestre. The sequence continues at coordinate 442,564 of JAJVSH010000019.1, read as the reverse complement.
ATTTATGGGCAAGGAATAATTAACATCAACACTGCTAAATAATAACTGATTGCCTAACGAAATCTTTAAACTAACTCAAATGTATTTGAAATGACATGATTAAGCTTACTAAACAAACCATAAAAATGGAATCGCCAATTATTGAACCAATCATATTATAAAATTACAAATATTATGTTTTCATAATCTCGTTTTACCGATAATTTATTATCAATTTATTACGTTTCATATTTCTGTATTCTGAAATTAAATTTTGTAAATTAAAGAAATATAAAAATGTTATTTTGATTTAAGAAAACTACAATTTTTTTAGTATCTAAAAAATTTTATGAATTAAATTTTTTAATTTTATATAAATTTTGGTGATTCTGTCGATTTTATTTCGTGAAAAATTTTGTTAAAAATTTCTGGCTTGTACTAATAAGGCATTACAGGCAAAGGAAGCAAACCGATTAAGTGGCAGACTGGAGAACTTGGACACTGCATTGTCCAGACATGTGTCCATCAGGCGCAGGACACCTTCCCAAAGATGGCAATCAGCGCGACGTAAGGCTCGCGTAAGGACCCGTTCCACATGAGAGCCGATTCAATATATGATTGATATTTTCATATATTTGTACAATTACGCAGCTTTATCTTTGTCCTCCGCTACATTTTATTTTAGATCCTTGTTGCTGATATGTACCACATTGGATGCCAAAAATTTATATAAATTTTTTTATTTCAAACTCATTTTCTTATTGTTATGCACATTTATAATTACATATTTCCATAAAAGTCTCTAATTTCATAAAACTTTCTAAACTATTGAATTTTTTAATATATTTCATGCATTTGCAGAGTAGATACTGTATTTTTTATTGCTAATTTTGCAATATGTAATTGCATTTTCTTTATATTAAAATTTTCAGAAAAAATTTTAAATTATATTATTAAAATTATTATTAAAGTTTTCAGATTTGTCACTAAAGTTTTTTTAATTTTCAATAACAACTATTTAATCTTTTATTCTTTTAATATTTTTATACATTTTTCTAATTATATATGTATTGTAATGTTTCTCATAATTTTCTCTTCCTAATTTATTTCTACTAACTAGATGTCTAATAAATTTTATTTATATATGTATACATATATGTATTTTCCTTAAATTAGTGCAATTATATAAAACATATGACAACAATTAATTGTAGAAGCTGTTAGCGTTAATCGTGTGCAGCTTTGTTTATCAATAATTTCCTAACAAATTTTCTTCAAGAATTAATCTTTTGTAAAAAACTATTTCGCCTATTTTTAAATATTTTCCATGTTCTTATTTGCTATCGCCTTCCAGATGTGCAGTTGTTGTTTAACGTTGAACAAAACCGTTTTCCGTTTGGATGCTGCTATGTTTAGTTTGTCATTGTTTTAGACGCCGGTCGTAGATTCGTCGTTAGCAACCATCGACGAACGAACGCCTGTACGTATATCAAGTGAATATGCATGATTATTTAATTATTTACTAACAATATACTCTGTACTCTTGCATGTGAATCAAATAAACTTCGCTAAGCGGCTCGAAAGTCTATTCGAGCAAATCGATTTGTCGTGCAATTGCAATTAACTTCGCATAATTTTTATACACGCAATCATCATAGTTAACAAAATTTTAGCTAACATTAATGACTGGTGAAGGTAAACGCATGTTTCATACTTTGCATGAGGTTTATTATAGTCGTAAAAAAGTAGAAAAATATTGATTTAGCATAATGTGACAAACTTGATAATAAAAAGTCTTTTATTATCATTATCATTCTTAAAAAGTTTTAAGAATGTGAAACAGTTATAAAATTACTCTTATACCATTATTATTGAAAGTATTTGAAAATTGAAACATTTTATTTGTACTGTGTAGTTGATGCGATTTGGATCTGGAAGAACAGGGCTTCTTCAGGATTCCACTACGGGAAGCATCATTGTCAATCAGGATGGTCAGCAGGACGATAACATACAAATGCAGAGTCTCAGTGAAGGTAAATATTAAAACGTAAGATAAACTGTTTTGCGCAATTGAACAAAGTGATTAAATAATTATTTTTATAAATTAGAACCGCCTGATGAAACGCCGGGTATCGTTGAGCAAATACTTATGGCAGTGTACTCCATCTTCCAATTAATAGTAAATTCATCATATCTCGCTACAAACATAATAATGATGGTAGGTATCACAGAACAAAGATTATAAGCAATCAAATTGATTATTTTTAAAAATTCCTTTTCAGACGTGGAGTATAATGTATCATAGCTGGACAACGTTCGTTCTACTTCTATGGGCGTTAATTCTATGGATGGTTCCCAATAAACGTGCTTCCATGATGAAATGTTCTCCCTTCATCGTGTTCTATGCGACCCTCTTACTTCTCGGACAATACGTATACAGTATGGATTTGAACGATGAAGAATTACCGAGAGTAGTAAGTGGCGTAAAGATTTCAGAAATTGGTTTCAGTAAAGCTGACGAACTCGGTCGCTGGCATCTTATAGTTAAGGTACGTATTAATACCTTTTGCAAGAAAATAAGAAAATCTAAATTTGTTCAAAAGTAAATTAGCACATTCTCAAACTGTATTACACATCTTAAAATAATATTCAAGTAATTTATTCGTTTACAGTGCTTATTTATATCAATATTTTGGATCAATATGAAACAATATATGACAGAACGAAAACAGCAGCGACAATCTTCTGCTCTGAGAGATATGGTAGCGCCATTACACGTATCTGTTTCAACGGCCACAACCGCCATGAGTCACGAGGCCCCAGAAATCAAGAGCAAATTTATGAAAGATGTCGGAAAATTGTTGCAAGACTTATTGACAAGATTCTGGATTGCCGTGGTAGCAATCATGCTATTAATCTGCGGCATTACGGGCGAACGCATGACAATGTTTAGAATCGTCTACATGTCGCTGTTCCTCATCTTCGTCATTACATTCCAGGTATTATATTTGAATTGAATGCTAAATGTATCTTTTCGAAATTTATTAATAGAATTTATTAATGAAAGCTTATTAATTATAAATATTAAATCGCAAAATTTTAGATATCGTGGAAAGCATGGAGAAAAATGATGTATATATTTTGGATAACAGTCATTGGATATTCAATCATCATGCTGATTCTCGTTTACACCTACCAATTCCAGAATTTCCCGGATTATTGGAAATACCTCGGAATAGATGAACAATTGTAAATAATAACTAATTATTATTTCATTTATTAGACATTTAGATTTTCCAGCAAACTCTTTATTTTCTTTTCCTCTCATTTCAGGCAAATGGACATTGGATTAGAGATTTATGAGACCAAAGATCTGTTTGTGAGATTGTTGACGCCAACATGTTTTGTTATCATCACAGTACTTCAGATTCATTATTTCCACAAGGATTTCCTCGAAGTCACTAATATAGATGGAAGAGGGTACGTAAAAAAGATAATTATCAATTATATAACTATACCTAAAATATAAATATATAAAATAACTATATTTAAAAATGCCTCTTAATTTTAGACCCGATAGTTCATTTAGATGCGGCAGCCTAGGATATTCTCCTAGCTTAAATATTCCAGCTTCTTCACCAACCGATGTTACACTTGCCGAAGACGAGAAACATACGACGTACACATTGAAACAATTAAAACGTATGCTATTCATTTATTTTATTTGCTATTTTTTAACAGCAAGTAAACTATTATTATTTTAATAAAATATATTATTAATAATGCATATTTTCGGAATGGATTACAGATATGTCAAAATTAGAAAGAATTGCGCTATTACGAAAATTAACAAAACATCTTGTTAATTTTTACAATTATACCTGGCTTTTCCTTGAGATACATATGCAGAAAATTGTCTTTATTTCATTTGTTCTTCTGTGCGTCGGCGATGTAAGTAAAATTATTACAATTTCCACTTTGCATACAATTTTAAGAAATTGAAGAATGAAATTAACGATGTTAATAAATATGTATTTGTTTTAGGTATGCGCAATAAATTTCTTTTTTATCGTTGCCGTAGTCATAACAATTAATTTTAGAAGAAACATACAGATAAAATCGATTAATGGGATGGCCGCAATAGTATCACTTCTAATGGTCACCAAGATGTTATATCAAATTAAATACATTAATCATCAGAACTGGAATGTCAACTGCACTGTAAATTAAAACTTCTTTGCCTTATTACGACAAAACGTGCTTTCTTTTCGTTCGATTAAATATATCTATTATGTTAAATAATTTTAGTTCGATGAGAATCGACCGAATGCAACAAGTAACAGTACTGTCTACAATATAGCCGAATGGTTTGGAATGACAAAAGCAGGTCCTGGAGGGCTTCCAGACCTGTTAAAAGGTTACATTGGCATTGTGACTGTGACGACTTTCAGAAAAGTTATCAGAATCCGTCAATGGTTTTATCGCCATAATAAAGGAGAACCATTGGAGACTCCTCGAGTGATGTTTCCAACCATTACCAGAATGGATGCCGACAAGGGAATACCGGAGTGTTTAAAGTTTCTCTTCAACTATGGTTTCTATAAATTCGGCCTCGAAATAAGTCTCATTGGAATTGTTACTCTGATCGGCATGCGATTAGACTTTTACTCCGTTTTGTATAGCATATGGTTGCTGTTATTTTTTTCGTTAAAAAGGAAAACTGTGGCGCGAATTTGGCCATGTTTTAGAGTTTTCGCCATAATCTTTCTACCTATCCAATACGCCATTGTTGTGGCTCCACCTTGGTGGCTTTGTATAGGTAATGCAATATATTAAGCAAATAATCTTTTAATTAAATGAAGCAAACAATGAATAACTTTTTTTTGGATTTGCTTTAGATTATCCTTGGAGCAAAAATGGACCTGAAGTAATGAAAAATTTGCAAGACTGGATGTATCTTCCAAATCCAGATTCTGCACCGAATGCTAGAAAGCTAATTTGTAAGTTTGACAAAATTTAAAATTAACAAATAAATTTAAAATTAACAAAAAAATTGTGCAATATACTTTTTTCTTTTGTATTCAGGTGACTTTATCTTATTAATGATGATCGTGCGGCAAAGTTTAGTCTTTCACATTGAAAAACAAAATTTACAACCTGGCAAAGATTTTGCAGCTGGCCACAATTATTCTGTTTTCCTAGATATGGAAAAACCAAATTTTGTTAATCCTGTGAAAGACTATGTGTCGCATATCCACTCATGGTTGGATGTAGTTAAACGTGGTGTTATGATGAGTCTCATGTGGGTGACTTTGTCGATTATGTTCTTGGCTGGAACGAAAAGAACGAATCTGTTTTCACTTGGCTATCTCATAGGAGCATTTATATTTCTTTGGCAAGGAAGTAATTTTTATTTAAGACCAATGAGAACTATCTTAAAATGGTGGAACATGCTGATTGGATACAGCGTCATTGTTATTTTCTCAAAAGCTGTTCTTCAGGGTGTAGGCTGTGTCCTCAGTACAGATGTAAGTTTCTCACAATAATGTTCGCTATATTCATATGTAAAATATGTATTTTTACGTAATTCATATTTTTTTAAATCAAATTTTGGATTTTATTTGAAACGATTGAATGAAAATATGATCCAGAAAATAAAAAAATTGATTAATACAAATCGCAATGTAAAAATGTATATACTTTACTATAAAATTGTAAAAATTATCTATTTTATTTTGACACTTTTTAGCTCGACGAGTCAGCATGTTGGCTGGTGCAATTATTGGATATCGCATGTTTGAGCAAGTTCAAAAGTTCCAGCAGGACAGATCTCAAGTGTATTGGCACTACTGACGACATCGGCATGGTCTGGGATGGACTCTGTTTTGCCTTCCTCTTGATGCAAAAACGACTCTTCAAGAGCTATTATTTCTTCCATATAGTTGATGAAACAAAAGCCATGAGCATTTTAGCGTCTCGCGGCGCGGAATTGCTTGAAGAACTGCATCAGAAACGTATAGAAATCCAAGAGAATGTGGAGAAAACTGTTTTAGAAAAATTAAAATTCAAGATGGACAAAATTAAAGCCAATCAACAGAAGATACAGGGACCATCTTATAAAGAAAGTCAGGCTCACAAAATCGGTAAGTCATTTTGTAATACACCCTATAAAGCTTAAAAGAATATGTTTTCAAAGTGATCCTGAAAACAACTCGAATTTAATAAGCGATTGTAAGGGTTTACCCAAGTCATGAAATGTCTTCAGTTAGGCACAGATTGAATATTACTTTTAAAAAGTTTTTGAGTTGCATTTTAATAATTATTGAATATTTTCATGAGCTACTTTTGAGAATTTCTCTTTTCGTCGCCTTTACCATTCTGTTGTTCTATTATCATTTACTACGTGCAATGTAATGCCCAAAATATCTTTAATGCGTCAAAAAAGAGAGAAAAGCACCGCTGGCAAGAACTTCCAGCGTAAGCTCTTGCGTATCCTCGGGTCACACACCCCCGCAAGGCTACCAAACACCTTTGGATGAGGACGACGACGAACCACCTCCATTGACGCCAAGGGCAGCGTCTTTATTACAAGCTCCCACACCAAATTCTGCCGTTATGACGGTCAGCCTTGAAGGCTATCTTGAACCGACACGTATCTCGTTCGGTTCACCACCCAGTAGCGAGCTGAATCCCCGAGGGCCGTCGCCAGACGAGACATTCCCGGTATTCTCGCCTCCACCTTACGATCGAGGCCCAACCGATCGATCGCTAACATCTTCCATGCGGCATCGGCGTCAATCCAGCTTGCCAGTTGGGTCGACATGGATGAACAATGATCCACGCCAATCGATCATCTCGACGGCCTCCCGTTCCCCGCACTCGCATCACACGTGTAAATCATTCATCGACAACAATGTCTACGTCGCCAGTGTGCTACAGTTATCTGTACATACGCTTTTTTACGCCTGCACATCTAGATTTTTCGCAAAACACCTTACAGTATCTGATGTTCGTTTCTTCTCATTAAAAGCGGTTTCCAGGTGCTTTTTTTGATAATAGAATTTATATTTATTTGTATGATAAAACGTATTGAGCTAAGAATTAGCTCAAGATACTCCTTGTATATAAATACTTAAATTTGCAGGTTTACTTATGTATGAATATTTTCATGAAGATTGATGTAAATGACACTTTATACTTCTGTTTTTTTAATTTATTTTGTTATATTATTTTTCTTATCTTTTCATTAATAATTTCATTACTTGTTTTCTTTTCTCATGATTTAATCGTTTTTTTATCATTAATTCTTAAATTTATCATTTTCATCATATTTATCATTATTTTTTATAGTTATCGTAACAATTTTTAAATTTTTAATCTTAATACATGCATAAAATTTTATAATTTTTTTCTATAAACAATGACGAACTGTCTTATACTTATTGATAAATTGTAATTTTTTAGCAATCAACAACGAAATAAAAAATCCAATTAAAAAAATATTAATATGATATATGTATGATATATCATGTGTTTTGTATTAATAACTATTTCTTTTCTTTTTCTATCTTTATTTTATTTTTTGTGTCTTTCTATTAGATGAACTCTATCCAGGAACACGGCCATTGTACAGAATTCGTTTTCCGACGACCAACAGAGAGGGTAAATGTATATTTTTTACAGCTGAGCATTGCTCTAACAGCCAATGTTCTCATCCCAGATCTATTCCACAATTTTTTTGTATATAAAATGTACAGTCTTATGCATTCAAAGTAGCTGATGTGTTAATGAATTATATAGTTGAGCTATTAGAATTTTGTATATTTGTGCATTTTTGTATAATAGAAATATCATGTTTATATTTTAATGTAATCATGAAAAATTATAATATAATATTCACGAATATGCTCAAATGTCCTTGCACTTTTCTAATTATATTGTTATCATTTGCATGGCTTTTGCTTACGTAAGAAAAGTAATAATTTATTAATAACAGATAATTTTTTTACAATTAGCGATCAGATCCGGCGATTATTACATGTTTGATGATCTGGATGACGACGATGTCACTGATCTCATCCCTGACAGCGAAATTGAAAAAAAAGAAAAAGATCGCCGTCGTGAACAAGAACGACGAGGAAGAAGAATGACTGTTTCAGAGGTAAGCAACGTTGAAAGAAACGCATGTGTATCATGTCAAAAGTATGTTGTTTCTTCAAGGATTCCGGTATGAACTTGAATGACTATGCTGTGAAATTTTAAACTGAACAAGGATTTTTAATTATGATTCACTAATCTCTTAATTAAGATATTATAGTCCATCGAAGTATTGTTTGAAATTTCGAATATTAAATTTAATTTCAATAATTTATATTTATATAAAAAATTGTTATTTATTGTATTTGTAAAAAAATTATATGTGAATTATATAT
>JAJVSH010000019.1:368055-433953 GCA_021460005.1 Tetramorium alpestre | reverse complement strand
TTTATATTGTTAAAATAATAAATCTACTAAAAAATATATTTCGAAATTTTCCTGAAAAAAATATTTCGAGTGGACTATACTGTAAAACCGAATGGCGCGTCTCTTCGTATGATGATTAATCAAAATCTCTTCTCGTCATGTATCATCGTTGCCCATATCTTTTTCTTTCGCTCTAAATCTACGTATCGTCAGCCCCTCTTTTTTCTCTTTCTTTCTCCTCATCGAAGAGAAATTACGCAATACGTCCGGGCCGACAACGATGGCAAGATCAATCGATAGAACTGACGCGTAAGTCTCCTTACAGTTGATGAACACGCTGATTAAGACAGACATTGAGGTCGCGACGCATGTCGCCATGTACGGAGGAACAGAAAAGGATGCCCTGAGACTCCGACGTAGAAGCGTACCTTTGACACGGAAGAAATCATCCATGTCCTATCTGAGCGCTCGCTCCGAAACCGACACTGCTATGGCCACCGATGTGAGACATCTCGATTCCCTTTAAAAGGCTGCATGACCGCTGCAGGCATTCGTCTGCCTATAATTGTCATTTTTACCCTTGTATATAATACTGTCTTTAAAGCCGAATTGCTGAACAGAAGGCAGATCTCATCGTTAGTGCAATATGCCACTCTCTTTCATGGGAAATTTAATTCCACATCTTATAAAAAAACACATATAACATAACAATGAAGTCACATTAGCTTCAGAAAATTTTCTTTGATTTTGCTTTTATCTCGATAAACTGAAATATTTCTTTCTTTTTTTGTTGTAAATCCCTGTCTAGAAAAAAATCAACTTCAGATTGCCTCCTAAATAAGATTCGGTTATTGCCTATTGCTTAATTCTATGGATCATTTGGTATCATTTCTGTGCTAGTATTCTTCTTGTGTCACTTGTATTATTGCTTTCTTCGTTTGTCCGCGATAATCTGTTCTACTTTCTATGCATCTCAATTTTATTTTATATTTAGTTTTTCACAAATTATTAATTTGTTGTGATTTAATCATATGGTATTTATAACAACTATAATTTCTATCGTTTTTGTAACATCTCTTTCTAAATCTTTTCAATATAATTTTTTTTATAAAATATTCTTAATTCAATATAATTTATATATTAACAAAAATTTTCTATTGTATTTTTAATTATTTACTATTTCTTTTTATTAAATATAAAGTAACACAGTAACACATAATACAAAACAATCACAGCAGCGAATTCTGTAACAATGGCAAATGGATTATTATTTTACTTGTACAACGCTTTTAGTGCTCGATCTTCTTCTTTCATAAACTCTCGGCTTCGTAGAAGCAGTATTGGAAGCAAAATTTTGCAGTCGTCTTTATCGTCTCGAACATCGTTTAACATTTGTTAAATGATTATATTTATTTTTAATTTATGTGTCGTAATCAGAATAACGACAAAGGTATTTTACACTCTAAACTCCTATGAGTTGCCACTGCTCCTACTCAATAACTGGTTAATTTGACTAAAACAATGGGATAAAATTAACGACATATTGAGTAAGCCTTACTCAATATGTTGTTAATTTATCTAATTTAACTTCCATATTGGTCAAAAAAAACTTCCTTTACCTTCCTTTTAGTAAAAATTAATGAAGTATTGAGTAGGAGCAGTGGCGACCTATGGAATAGTTAAAAATGACTCAAATTGAATATAATTTGACACTACGAGTTTAACAGTGTAGTGACATATATGTATATACATATTTTATTCTTTAAAACTTATTTCATACATGTAGTCTTTGTAATTATATGCTTATTGTACGCTTGTTGTATAGTAAGAGTAAATATACAACAAATATTGAATATTCTAAATTGGAAAATATATCTTAATCATAATAAAATTGATGTCGATATTATGAATAATTATTTAAAGTAAAAATTTTTATAATAAATATTTGCAATTTCAGTATTTTGAGCTAAAATAATTTAAATAGTTTTAAAAAATTTAATAGTGCTTAAAAATTCCTTTATTTTGAAATTTTTATAGAATCACAGGTTTAATTATTCAATGCACTGTACATATTCAATACACTGTGCACTTTGTAAGCACTTATTTTCCTCAGCAAACTTGATTAGTTTCAAACACATGGTCACGATTTAAATAATAAGCAATGTTTTTTCAATATATAAAACTTATTGTAAAATTAATTAGGGTCCCGATCGAACGAGTCTCACTTCAGTAGAAATGGAAACGGACGAGAAAGAAGCTACAGATTTAGCTAAAACACCAGAACCGTCGGATTCAGAAGACGAAAAAGTAGTAGAAGATAAAAAGAGCGATGAGAAAGAAGAAGAACAAAAGAAAGTTTCATTTTCCACATACTTCAAGTTTCTCTTGGTGATGATTAACAGCACTCTAACTTCAATGACGAAATATCTAAATCGATTCTCCCACGACTACAGATATATTCGCAAAGTTTTGGCAAAAGAGAAAAAGATCTTAAAGGTATATATCATTATTTTGAAAAACTAAAATTAATTTGCGTCAATAAAGTATAGTACGATAACATTTTACGGTAATATAACAATTATTATATTTAGGCAAAACCAGATTTTAAAATGGGAATGCGATTAGGAATCACTCAAATGTGGCAACCGATAATGCAGGAACGGTAAGTTTCTCTCATATAAACTCTTACACGGTACTAATACTAAAATGTATTATGTTTGTTTAACAAAATTGAGGGACTGTATATTCAATACTATTAATTCCACAAAAATGGTTATTTTTCCGCTTTTATTTTTCTTTTTAGGAAAATTTATATTGCTTATTATTTAGGTATAAAATTCTGCTTTTATAAGAATTTTAATTTTTTACGCTTTCGACAAGCGTTAACTTGTACATATGTAGTTGCATAAATTATTTATATTTCGTTTTCTTGCTATATGTAGATACATGTTTGTTTAAACATGTACAATTAGTTAACTTTTCCAAAATGTCAATTTCTTGTAAATATATTATGCAACGTAATATTTTTATTATATTTATTATATTTATATTTTTTAATACTTTACCGCATAAATATAATATATTTGTAAATTATATAATTCAAATTTATTTTTTTTTATTTATTTTTATGACTGCGTTAACAGTCATTTATTTATTCGTAAGCCGTTCATTATTTTAACTGCGGTAATAAATTAATTTGTTGCTATTTAATGTTGCAAAGCAGATTTCAAAATTAGTCGAAGCACTTGTAATTTGTGCTTCTTTAATGTGTTAGATAATAAATCTTTAAGAAATCACATCTTTAAAAAAAGGTGCATTAATATAAAAAACGATTTTAATGATTTTCAAATTTAAATGAAACACGTAGATGCTAGTAGTAAATGTGCTTGCTACAACAGATCAGCTACGAATGACAATACAGAGGAACAATACGATCCTGGAGAAGGTCCGAGTCAATTACAAACACAAGATGAAAGGTAAGGGCTTTCATTTTGTGCCAAATGCTTTAATAAATGTATCATGTATACAGTTTACTGTGTGTGTACGTAAAAAGAGTGATCTTGTACACTCTCATATATCAAATTAATATTAATATCGAATTATTTTCATTTTTATAATAATTATTTACATGGTAACTAATTTTGTGGAAAGTTAACTTTTTATCAATTTTATTTATTTGCGCCTGACAATAAATTATCGGCAATAAAATTATTATCTTTGCTTTCTAAACTTGATATTTTTTGTTAATTATACTATAATTTATTAAATAGTATATAAAATTTTTAATAATTTATTTAAGTTTAATGGAAAGAAAGAATTTATCTAAACTAAATATACAGCATAATTTATTAAAATTTAATTTAATTTTATATTTTAACTTTTACTATTTTGTAAATTATAAACTTTTGTTTTTAATAAGATTAATTTTAAATTTATTAAAAAAATCAGGCAAAACTTTAAAAACATTTAAAAAATATATTTGACTTCACGCGAAATTACATAAATATTATAATAATTTATGGCGAAAAGATCCAAATCCTTGGGAAAAATTACGTAACTAAAATCATGATAATCTTCGGAATGTACTATCTACAGAAAGAAAAATGTTTCATGCATAATGACTCATATTAATTGCCGTAAGCATCCATAGTCCCACGCCTATAATGTATTAAAATAAGGAAACAACACGAAACAACGAAATTTTCAAATTTACAGTTACAGTCAAATCCCTTAATGCAATATTTTAATGTAACATCTTTTTAACTATTTGTTCATTTATAATTTATTTTAATATAATTTCTTCTTTGTCAAATTTGACATTATTATCTTCTTGTTTTCTATGATTGCTAGAATAATATAATATGTTAAGAATTTGATTAGAATTCTCTAGGTAGAATTCTCTTGTATCAAGTACTAACAAAGTACTTGTATTAAGTAAACGTAGAAAGAGCGTGGTGTTGTTTGTGTCAGGAAGGGGAGCTCGCTGGCAGTGCCGCACATCCGAATTCTGGCGCCGAGTTTGGAGCGAGGATTGGACATGTCCTCCTCCAGGTATCGAAAATGTGTCGTGAAACCCAGGCATCTCAATGTATTCAGCCTTTTTACTATTTCGTAAATGCACTATTCGCACGCCTCTCCTCGCATGCGGCACGTCAGTTAAGATCCTTTTGTATTTCATTGTCTGCCACCTATATTTTGCAAATTCTGTTTCGTGGCAAAAAGGATCACTTCCTGACACTACGAGAGCAATGTCCAAGAAAATTGGCCTTGCGATGAGCAACCTGCGTGTCTCTTTGACTATTGTATACAGTGAATGACGGAAACGAACGACGTCCACTGTGGCGAACACATTAACGTTGTCAAATGTCTTCAGCATTTTCAGGTGCTCAGATTTTACGGTTCCTGAACTGAGCTTTAAATGTGCTTTTGATATGAATCTCATCGAGAAGAAAGATGCATCTCTATTTCTTTCTATAATTTGCCGTACTGTTCAATTTTGATATCGAAAATTATTTTTATGTCTGCACAATACAAAAATTAGTCCTCTAAAATAATTTTCATAAACTTTTTATTTAAGTGGCAATTTTATGTATTTATATCTATTTTAAATATGCTACAAATTTCTATATTGTAATTAATTTTTATTTATTACGTATACGTAACAGATCATCTTTCTTCTATATAAATTTGTGTTTATAACTTATTTAAACTATAAAACATAGTTAACTTAAAGATTTTATGTATGCAGTACACTTTTCTCGCAAGTATTGCCAGTCCAACAAGACGAAGAAATTGGGGAACTCTCAGAAGTGGATCAACCGCCTATCATACAGCTGGCAGCATCTATCTGGTTCGGAATTTTGGCGCATTCCAGTTTGCTTTGTTACTTTATGGTATTCCTTCATCAAATTAAGAATGCGTCTGTGCTCTCGACACCACTGCCGCTTATGGTGTTTTTATGGGGTTCTTTAACGATCCCTCGACCCTCCAAAACTTTCTGGGTGACACTGATCGCGTATATCGAGGTGACAAGCATTCTGTAATTTATGTCTAAATATATACATATATAGAACTCCAATGTAAAATTTGCAATTTTTAGGCAATTGTCATAATAAAATGTATTTTCCAAATGGATTTGATTCCCTGGAATCGAATAGCCCAAAAAAGCCATCCACTATATTTGCCGAGGATATTTGGTGTGATAAAAAGTCCCAATTACGCTCTATGGGATTTATTATTGCTGCTTATGTTATTCTTCCACAGGTACAAATAAAAAAAAATATAATAATGAAAACACAAGAATATTTTATAAATAATAATACCATATTGATTGGTTCACAGATTTATGCTAAAATCTTTGGGTCAATGGACTGCTGCATCACGGAAAATTATACCTTCTCAATTACCTGCAGTGCCATCGAAATCGCCATCTTCAGATAAAGAACAAGAAGAGTCCGACAAACAAAAGGAAGAAAGCGAGTGCGTTTTTTTCGAATTTTTATTTAAAAAAGTGTTTAAGAATGTTTACGACATGTAAAAATTTAAAAAATTTAATTAATGTGTCATATTTATTTTTTAATGTGCTGCAGTTCTCATGTGGAGGTAAAAGAATCTCAAAGACGATCTTCGACCGACCATGTATCGGGTGACACGGAAAGTGTTCCACCTATAACAGATGAGAATAAGAAACTCGTTGCTGTACAAGGACAAGAGCATCCTCACAATAAATTATTTTCTGAAACAATGAATACGGCGTAAGTAGCTATTTTATTTAAACAAGTTTTATCTATTTAAGCATTATACTTATATTAATTTCGAGCAAAATTTTTATAGTTACTTCTAATATTTTATATAATATAAATTAAAAAAGAAATAAAATAATTTTAAAAAGAAATTTTAATATATTTCGATGGTACTTCGTTGTTAAATCCAATTTTTGAATTTTGCAGTGTTACTAAACATGCTGAACCAATAAAAAATTTTTTTAAAAGGATTATTAATCCAGCCGGCAAAGAGAAAACAAATGTTTATGCTTACATGTTCATTTGTGACTTTTTCAATTTCCTTCTGATTATTTTCGGATTTTCTGCCTTTGGAGTAAGTATGTGGGAAGAAGGGAGACTTTGCAAAGTTATTAATAATTATATTAANAGTAAAATATATTAAATAATATATTATTAATATTATATATATATTTTTTCTAATTTTAGACTCAACAAGGCGACGGCGGAGTAACGGCTTACTTTCAGGAAAATCGGGTTCCTATGCCTTTCCTATTGATGCTATTATTACAATTCGCTCTAATCGTTATCGATAGAGCCCTTTTCCTTCGAAAATCTATTGTGGGAAAGTTAATTTTTCAATACTGCTTAGTATTGGGTGTTCATCTATGGATGTTCTTTATTTTACCGAGCGTAACAGACAGGTAAAAGATGTCGCATTACTTTTTTCTTAATATTTAATATATTATGTATAACATATTCACAATTACAGACAATTCAACGAGAACCTTCCACCACAAATTTGGTATATGGTGAAATGCTTCTACCTTTTACTAGCGGCTTATCAATTGCGACAAGGATATCCTACTCGAATATTGGGTAACTTCCTTTGCAAGAAATACAGCATTGTGAATTATGTTCTATTTAAAGGGTTAGTAAATATTTATATTTTCACTATTTATATTGTATTGGTCTAAGTCGAGTTATTTTGCAGATTTATGCTTGTTCCATTCCTCTTTGAACTTCGGTCAGTGATGGATTGGATTTGGACTGATACGTCCATGAGTATAATGGACTGGTTTAAAATGGAAGATATTTTTGCTAGTATTTATCAACTCAAAGTAAGTTTTATAAGAAGTATAATATACATATAACGCGCTTTTGGAATAAACGCTATTTTTTTCAATTGTATTAATGCAAAAATTTTTATTAAAAATTTATTAAAAATTTTCATATTTACGAGAAAATGTGTATTAATTTTTCTAAGTATAAAAATATTAAATTACGTAATATGCTCCAAATATGTAATACATAAAACTATAATATATTATTTAAAAAATTTTAGTGTATGCGAGGAGTCGAATCAGACTTCCCTCAACCACGAGGAGAAAAGAAAAAACAAATGAGCAAATACTTAGTAGGCGGAAGTGTTCTTTTGCTTATAATTGGCTTAATCTGGTTCCCTCTACTTTTATTTGCCCTTGGTAACACCGTCGGCAGGTCGAACTTGCCATCCGATGTATCTATGAAAATACGAATTGGTCCATACGAACCCATCTATTCCATATCGGCGCAAGGCAGTTATATTAAGAGTTATACGGAAGACGAATATAAACATATTACAACTTTATACTCAGAAAAGGGGTATACATCAGCTGTTACATTTTTCGAAAATTATGCCCATTCTGATGTGGCTGCAGTAAAATTCGGTAATTCCTCAGGACAACTTTGGGCTATTTCTCCACCTGATAAAGACAGGTTTGTTTTACATAAGAAAAAAAATTACTGATTTTAATAATTAATTTAAATAAAATCTAAAAACGTATACAAATAATAAAGGCTGATTATTTAATAAAGAGTTAACAGAAGCATTGTACAGATACTATTCTGAAAAAAAAATTAATAATGTCAGATAATATTGAGTAAATACAGTTTTATGTTACAAAAACATTTGAAAAGAATTTATTATCATCTTTTCAGATTGAGGGCAGAATTAGTTTCTAATACTACGACAGTAACTGTACACGTGGAATGGACAGTTTCTAGGAAAACATATGCCAAGGATACCTCCGGAATCACTACGAACATTCGTGACATAACTTTAAAACCGTACGTGAACGGAGAGTTCAATCCTGTAAGGCAAACATTAGCGGACATATTAAACGAGAATCTCAACGTAACGAATGCGACAATAGTATTGCAAAACGCTTTTCCAAAGTTTCTCAAAGTTACCGCTAGAACTACCGGTGTTGTCGAACAATTAATGGAACCGATACGTAAGTATAATTGAACGCTATTGAAATGTGCTAAAAAAAAAGAACATTATTTATAATATGTATAATATTTGTAGCAAAAGATCCAGTCGACTTAGAAAACAAGTATCTCTACAGAAACATGAGTATTCAATTATCAACGAACAAGACTTGTTGTGCTAATCATCAATGGTGGATGGTTCATGAAGTATGCGCGGGCTCTCCGGGATATGATTTTTTGGAAAAGATACCACAAAACGATTGCGAGTCCATCATGATGTTCCTATTCAACGACAAGACTTTCCCCGAAAGTTTAAGCTTTATCAGCGGATTTGGGTAAATTTAATAGTAAAATAGTTTGTTTTCGACGTGTTTAGTTTGTTTAGACGTTCTTATAGCAAAATTTTACGAAGAATTATACAGTTTTGATTGATGAAATTGTATTATTATGATTTACATTGTCTGAAAATTGCATAACTACAAACTACAGGATCCTAGGATTATACACTACAGCAGTAATAGTCATAAGTCAAATGATGCGGAAAATCGTTAGCGATATGGCGCCAAAGATTATGTTCGATGATTTACCCTACGTCGACAGAATCCTTCGCCTCTGCTTAGATGTTTACTTGGTCCGCGAGAGCGGCGATCTATGCCTCGAAGAAGACTTGTTTGCTAAATTGATCTTCCTCTACCGATCACCGGAAACACTAATCAGGTTAGATTTTGCATTATTTTTAATTATTTTTAATTATTTTTAATTTTAATTATAGATACATAATTGAAATTCTGCAAGTTTATTATAAAAAAGTATGATTCGACTAAAGTACATGACAAAAAAATTATAAATATACAGATATAAAGATATAAAAAACTATTACAAACAATATAGAATAGCAATTAATGAATGATGATCAATAATAATTTACTAACAATAAGACATGACTTTATTTTCAGTTATACCCGTTTGTGACTGTTACTTATTTGATTGTATTATTCTTATACTGATACAAATGAGACACATGCACACAAGAACACATACACACAACGACGCATGAACGAGACAAGAACTAAAAAAATATGAATTAATGAACAAGCAATACATGAAACATGAAAAGAAAACTTATTTTTGAAGTACAATTGTAAAAAATTATTTCATTAGGTGGACGAGGCCTCCTGAAGAAGGAGAGCGAACTGATAACGAAGATCAAGATGAAGAAGGAGAAGAAATACCAGATGAAGAAAGAAGAGAAATAGAACCATCGTCTCATCGTGATTAAATTATGAGAAATAAGACATAAGTTCGTAAATAATTAATATTTTATATGCGTATTGTACGCACAGATGCTACTTAATATGGAAAATTTGGAATGTATTCCTTCAAGATGATTTTTTCTTAATGGAATAATGAACATTTAGAAGAATGTTTTCACTTTTAAAATCGTTAGAAAATACGAATAGATATCAGAATTTAGTTAAACAACTAAAGAATTGGACGAAAAAAGTGAACGTTTCGAAATTGAAAGATAGCATTCGGATTTTGCACGATGATGAATTTATATTATTTATATACGTATTTTTTTTTTCATGAATATTAATGGATATTCATGGATATTCTTTCTTTGGAAAGAATTGCTAAATTTTTCAGAAAAATTCAAAGAAAGCTCAACTGATAGATTACTGAAAAATCAACTGCCCGACTAAAGTATCGAGATGCAATTTTTTACCAAAATGTTACGAACATCTTAAGAACATATAGAGAAATATTTCTTGTTGTAATATAATTTAATACTTTGTTTTGATAATAAGAATGTGGTGAAAGAAATTTGCAAATACTACCATGCATACATTTTCAAATTTAAAAAAAGTTTCTGTCTCAGAGAACTCAGAAATTTAGCACGCGTTTATTTATCATAAAATAGTATTAATGAAGTAATTATTCTTTTTTATGATTATATAATTGTATATGTATATATACATATATACATATATACAATAATTTTAAATAATTATGTAAATAAAATATGATTTAATGGTTATGAAACAGCAGATTCTGCTTGATTTTTGCAGCCAATCAATTATGTTCTACTAATAGCTTCTGTTATATTTATGCTAGTATTTTATTGATAAAATTTGTAACAAATATTTCGTCAAATTTATATTTATATATAAAATTATATACATATTATAATTTATATTTACATATTTTTGACAAAATTTTGCAATCCCTTTGTATCTATTTTATTAATTATAAATTTTATCCAAGTCAATTAATTAATGCGCATTAAATTCTTTAATGCATAATTAAAAGTATTTGCAAAACATTAATGCTGGCATCATGAATTGTTAAAATAAATTTATTGATAAACAGTGCAATTATCTTAAAATGCTTTTATTGTCGAAGTTTGTGTGTTTAATAAGATGTGTGTATGTTTCTAGATTGTGCATTTAATTAAAATAATGGTATTCATAAGATATTAATCGTGAATTAATTGACATGATAATTTTTCAGTCGTTTTTATACGTATTTTTAGTTACAAATGCGTACAGCCTTATATTTTGGCTAATTTGCCAAAGATGTCCACACTTTAACTATTTAATGAGAAATGTATCACAAGAAGAGAATGTTTATATTGTATAAATATATGTACGAAATATAGCAGCTCATTAATGCGATTTTTTTAAAGATATTATTTCAAACATATGTATATATGTATATCCCTTTCCAGAAATACCTCCAAAAAATCCTGAAAACTTATTAGTTTTCAATATATGAAATATTTTTATTTCTTTTGATAATTAAATTTAGAATTTATCATATTAAATATATCAATGGTATAAGAATAACTAATATAGAATAAAATTCTTCGATAGGAAGAAATTTGAGACATAAAAATAAATTTTACAAGCAAATATATTCATTTATTAAATATTACAAAAATTTTATTTATTAGAATCAACTCTTATAATAGTGCATATATCTAAGAACTAGTATCTAACATTTTTGTAAAAAAATAAATTATTTTAATATACAATGTCATTGATTTTAAATTTTAATAAGTCAGGACCCTTACTTTATATATGTATTAATGCTTAAATGATCTTTATTCTATTATTATTATCATTAGATAAAAATAAATGCGAATATATTAATAGCCTAGTAAATATTTAGTAAGTGTAATCTCTTTTGGCAGTTTTCGTGCAAGGAATATCTTTTTAATCTTAAATACATTTTTTAAATGTCAAGCAACTAAAATCGTGAACGTCCTAACTTTTTTGTGTAAAAAAACTTTTTTCAATATTTTGTGGTCCAATATTTAACGAGTGTTTGATATTAAGTTTAATTATTTGATATTAAGTCTAAGCAACGTCGTTGCATTTCAATTTCAAGGTCGCATTTTCTTGTTTCAAAAATTCAAGCTCTTCTAATTTATTTTGTAGATTTTCGTTTCGCATTCGTAAAGCCATTAATTCCTGCTGCAATTGCTCATTCTCCTCGATCAATGCTTTCATTCTAGCGGATTCTCTGCTAGGATGCATTTCTTTGACCAGATCATCTGTCTGGTTCAAGAGATTTTTTATCAAGGTAGCTTGGGAGTTTATATATAGCTCCTGCATAGCACGTAGAATCTTTGTGCTTTCTTGCTTGGTATATGTGCTCATCAGTTCTTCAATCGCAGTAAGTAAATTAACTGGATCTTGCTCTTGTATTTTAAAACTTGATTTTCTTGATTTATCAGTCAACTTTTCCTTCTCTTTCGTCAGATTGTAAGAACCAGCCTCCTTGGACGTATCTGAGGGATGGCTATTTTCCTTACTGGAAGTATCTGAGGAATTGTTATTAAAAGAATCAGAACGTTTATTTGCCTTAGAGAGAATATTTGTGGAATGAATGATTTCTCTATGCGATCCAGAAGATCGTTTGCGATCGTTATTTTCAAGCGTCTTAGGATGTGTCTTTGTCTCATGAGGTTTTACTTTATTTTCTCCGCTAACATTCTGCTGATTACTATTGTTTATTTTTATTTTCATCTCCACATGCTTTCCTTTATTGTCTGTGACCTTTTCAGTTTTTTCTGATGCTTTCACACTGACAGAATGTTTTTTCACATTTTGATCAGATTGTTTCTTGGAATTTCTTGAAGAAGGTCCTTTAGTATTTGTGATCTTTGTATCGCATGTACTTGGAACAGTTACCACAAAATTTTCCTGTTGTCGCATGTTATCTCTCTCCTGGTCCGAGAAATGAAGTAGTGGAGATGAAGTAGCATACCTGGTGGTCACATGACGATCTAGTTGTTGAGATGTCTTCTTTGGTATTATATCTTCTTTCGGTATTAAGTCCAAATCTTCCAAGAAGGAGTCATTCATTTTGAAGAAGTATATAAACGTATGTAAATATCTGGCTTGATGTTTACAATAGAGACATTACAGCAACTATAAGAAAGAGATAACAAATATTAATAACTTTCTTGATGAATTTAATTTCGTTGCGCAATTTTACGCGTCAAGAATAAAAAATTTAGTCCTATTTATAAGTTATACTATAAAATGACAATAAATAAAATGACAATAAATTATTGTTACAAATCTGTTATAAATAAATAGCTTTCTATAAATTTACGACGCACATTAGTAGCAGTCAACTAGAACCGCAATTATGCATAATAAACGGTGCACTAACCTTATCGTGATCGCGACTCGTGCGACAGGCGCGACTCAAATGGGAAAGAAACCGTTCGTACCGGTAACAGTTAGGGTTGATCAGCTGATCGTACAGTGAGCGGCAAACGCCACGCTTATCGCCCACTGGACATGGTCTGTACGGTAACAAGCGAATTGGCCAATTATTTTCTACATATAGTATTATTTCCAATGAAACAGTAGATTGATTGGTTGAAAACATTGCTTCTTTTTCTCTTGCTTTATGAGATATTTGCGTGTGAAAGAATCATGATTATTACATTTCGTCATTATTTTGACCATTATCTTTCACTCAATTGTTAAATTTTTATTGTTTATATGCTCGAAGACATAATTGCATCAACGAAACTCCTAGATTTCTATGATATTTTAAGAAAGAATTTCTCACACTTGAATCTAAATAATTTATCATTTTATCAATAATCAGTGCTACAGTAACAATGACTAGGTCATCCATTGAATTCGAATGGACAACGAAGGTCAATACCTATGGAAATTTCCATTTCATGATTTAATAAGCAATGTTTCGGCAGTCGCGTATTTTATAGCTTATTGCCTTATATTTATTATTGACAAAAGATATTGTTGATAAGAAGAAAGCTCTAGTATCAATATGGATTTAGACGTATTTGTTCAACTTAGTATTCAGTATGGCAAGCAGACGAGGCAGTATCAGCTGTGATTTCCAACAGCAGCATGAATTACATTTTCGTGCTAATTTTGAGCGCGTTGTTCCTCGTGTTACCGCACGAAAGTACGAGTGGATATTTGAATGTATATCCAAAATTGAAGCAGTATCAACTCAGCGATAAGGAGGATGTTGGCACGCCGCTTTTCTTGACGCCTTTGATAGAAAATGGAAAAATTGACGAGGCACGAGCAAAGGCTGTCGTCCAGCACAAAGAAATGGGCGATGTTAGCAGTTATTCCGGTTATCTCACAGTTAATAAAGAGTACAATTCTAATCTTTTCTTTTGGTTTTTCCCAGCCATGGTGAGTAATGATTCGCAATTCTAGAACTTAAGTAACCTATCTAGATAACCAAGAACGGATTCTGCAAAATGTAAATTCCACTATAAATTTTGTCGATAGAAAGGCTGTAGATTTTTTATAGTATAATATTGGCATAATAATATTATTAGAAAAATACTGGTAGAAATATAATAAAATTTATCAATAAAATTAATGGTAAATTGATGGCAAAAATCAAACAGATTTTTAATATACTTGCTGTACAGCTTGATATAAATTGATGCCAGAAATAATGCCGGAATCAGCATTTAATAGATACTGCTTTTATCACCAATCTGCTATTAAGTTACATCAGCAAGTTCTGTCGGCAAAACATGTTGAAAGAAACATGAGCTCAGTGTCGACGAGTTAATATCAGTTTACTATTAACAGTTTACTTATTGTAATAGTTGCCAACAGAAATTTTCTATACAGTTGGTCATATATATAACAAGTTTTTATATTTATATAAATTTTATTTACATGTAATCTTTTAAAGTGTACTTTTTACAAGTACTTATAATTTATATAATTATTTAGCATTAAAAATTATACGAATTACCTTGATGGCTGGATTTATATATTTGCTCGTATATATTATTTCATTATAAATTAAGTTTGTAGTTGTAGGTTGTAGATTAAAGTTATTAAACAATCATTATTTGTGTATAGCACAATCCAAAGACCGCACCAGTAGTGTTATGGTTGCAAGGTGGCCCAGGAGCAACTTCTATGTTTGGTCTTTTTATGGAAAACGGTCCATTTATAGTGACTGCCAATAAAACTCTAACAATGCGAAAATATTCATGGAATATGGCACATAATGTGATATATATTGATAACCCAGTTGGTACTGGCTATAGTTTTACTGACAATGATAAGGGATATGTCACGAATGAAACTCAAGTAGGAAGAGACATGCATACTGCCCTAGCACAATTCTTTCTATTATTCCCAGAGTTACAAAATAATGATTTCTTTGTCACTGGTGAATCATACGCTGGAAAATACGTACCGGCAGTGTCTCATGCCATTAAAGATTATAATATCAAAGCAGAGACAAAAATTAACTTAAAAGGTCTAGCCATTGGTAATGGATTATGTGATCCAGAGAATCAATTGCTATATAGCGAATATTTGTATCAACTTGGACTTATAGATGACAATGGAAAAGCTCAATTTCAAGAATATGAGAAAAAAGGCCGTGAATTTATTAAACAGAAGAAATATCTCGAAGCATTTAAAATTTTTGATACACTTCTTAATGGCGATTTAAACGGCACGCCATCCCTATTTCGCAATCTAACTGGTTTCGACTATTATTTTAATTATTTGTTTGTGAAAGATAGCAATGACTCCGATTGGATGTCTCAATGGATCCAGAGAGCTGACGTTAGACGAGCTATACATGTAGGAAATAGCACTTTCAACGTTGAAACCCGCATCGTCGAGGAACATTTGAAAGAAGACGTCATGCAATCTATAGTATTCTTCTTGACGGATCTTTTACAACATTACAGAGTTCTTATCTACAACGGACAATTAGATATTATCGTGGCATATCCACTCACGGAAAATTACTTAAAAAAATTGCAGTGGTCTGGAGCGAACAAATATGCGAAAGCACCGAGAAAAATATGGATGGTTGGAAACAATATAGCGGGTTATACAAAAACTGTTGACAATTTAACAGAGGTTCTTGTACGAAATGCAGGTCACATGGTTCCTTCGGATCAACCAAAATGGGCGTTAGATCTTATCACGCGTTTTACGCATAATAAAAAGTTCTAAATAATTATGCGGATTATTACATTGAATATAAGTGATAAAAAAATTTTGAATTTTTTCAAGAATTGTTATATGTATATTAATAATACAAGGCAATGTGCCAACAATACTTAAGATACTCTTAGAAAAACAGCCATGACAAAGAATGAACACAATAGTAATTTAATGACAATTTTGTAATAGAAAATTAATAAATTTATTAATAAGTAAAAATTATCCATAAATTTTCCTATTAATTTACGTTACATAAGAAATATAGATTTATATTACATAATTGTATTTCTTGGAGCATTCTAAATATTTCATAATAAATGCGATCTTTAATAACTCTGACAAGATTCATCTTTTAAATTATATATACAGTAATGTATATGATACATATAAAATTTTTCTGCTACATATATATTGCACATAGATATATCATGTGTCCTTTACAAATATTTATATTTCCTTTAATAAAATGCAAGGAACAAAATGTAATAAAAAATTTACAATTGTTTAGATTATTTGTTATACATTTATACAATATATATGGAAAATAACTCTCTTATATGAGTGAAATTTTGTTCATAAATTAATTGAGCATTTGTACGGAAACATTTTCTTTCATTCAAATATGTTCCTTAAATTTTCTATTGTAATATTTGGCAAAGTTCAACCTCATTTTATTTATATTTCATTAATCTAAGTATGGTAACAAAAATTGATCTACTATAGAGATATTTTTATGCCATTCAGTATGAGGAATTCCGGGTACTGTAATGATCTTCAGCCTGCCTTGTTTATCTAATGTTTTTAAACCAATCACATCATCTTTGTAAATAGATCTATCACGTATGTCTATTACAGTGTTATTATTATCGTAATATCCAAAATGACTACTTTGCCAAGGAGTAATAACGCCATCGTTCGGTCCTCCTATGAGTATCATGCGTTTCAGTTTTGTTAAACCTGTTTTATAGTCAGAGTTATTAAAAATGTCGATTTCATTATTTACATATGGCAGGAACTTGCTGTATTTGTAATATAATTCCTGAAAAGAAAAGAAATTTAATATATATTAAATGTATTTAATATATAAAATTGATTAAAGAAAGTTAGAGTAATAACTTGATGATGAGGATCATTCCAGTAATTTCCAATACTGGTATGTTGACCAATTCGTGAATAAAAGAGTTCATAAGCAGTTTCACAAACTAAATCTGGGAAAAATAGATGCAAAAACCGTGCTGAAATCAAGATTTTATAATTAGAGTGAAATCATTGCTTTCTTGTTTATTTGGATGTTATATTTTACGTACTTCCGTATTGCCCCGCTTGCGGTGAGCTCAGGGAAATAAAATTTCTGACATTGTGCATGGGAAATCTTTGCAATATGGTTCTAGCTAATAAACCACCTTGGCTGTAACCTATTAAGTTGATCCCTTCAGGGAACGCAGCACTTATAGAAAGTATATCCATGCCTATTTCCTCTACCTGTTGCCACATTGGTTCCAGGCTACTCCAGCCTGCAAATCTAACAGTGTTATAGACTGGAGTCCCAGGATGCATCTGTGAAGATACATTTAATATTAATAGAAAAATTATATCTTTATTATCTCATGAGTTATAATTTTATATCACTCGTATATCATGAAATATATCAATCGCAAATCAAAATTTTTTGACAAAAGTTATCAGCCTTTAACGTAAAAGTAAGGTTGGCTTGTCTTGACAATATAATGCACAAAATTGTATAAAACATATTTGAAAAAATGAAAATGCTCAGCTATAATAAAATCTCTTTATTTACAAATGAGTGAAATGAAGTACAGTAGAATATATTATATTCATCAATAAAGAGGAGCAAAATATGCATAAAAAAATATTTATGCGAAAAAATGTAAAAATAAAATAACGAAATCAATTTGCTAAATTTGCGTAGTGAAACAATTTATAAATGTTGCGATGTCAGCAAATCCTTTTGTTTCATTGTCATCAGTGCCATTCTGCCTACCTCCTGAATCCTGTTGCTAATGAGTTCCATGCTCTCGCTTCCAGTAAGAACCCCATGAATAATAACGACAGCATGATATGATTTTGCTTCATTGTAAAATAATAAATAAGTTAAAAACAGATAGATATGTATCACAGAATTTGTCATATTTTCCGACGCTGCACGAAGCTGACCTCTAACTGACTGATTTTAATAAAGCGCTACGGTGGAATGAAGAAATAGAATGTTTTCAAATGGAGTTGATAAGAAAGTAGACAGTTTTACCGATAAGTGATACTGTAATCTTGTTTATTTCCTCTTTGAAGACATTGACTTTTGACTTGAGAGAAATTTATACATTTCTTTCGAGTAACCATAATGAACATGTTAGTTTATATAAGTTGTATTATTATTTTATAAATTAATTTAATTTTATTATTATTACATTATTGCGTTAAATATAAATTAATTTAAATTAAAATTGGATTCCAAGTTTTAATTGTTAAATTAGTAATTGTTTATACTTATATTATTAAGAATAGATTATTTGGATTATTAATCAAATATTTCTCGATGCATATTGCATCGAGAATTTCAAATTATATCCTTCTGAAAGAAGTATTGAATAGAAAAGTTTCATAAATGAGAAATGATCCCATACTTAAAGTCGGTGACGATGGATCTAAGGGTGAGTGGAAGAGAGGGTGATGATGACCGAAGGAATCCAATTGCATCACGAAATGGTGCGTTCGAGAATATAGTAGGTCGCCGCCACCCTAATCCTTGCGGGCTGCTGTGTACTAGGTGGCGGGACACGTGGTATTTCCCGTGCTCGCTTCAGTCATACATCACCGTACTCTGACGTCGCCCCGCTTTTCTCCCAATCCGTAGAATGAAACTCACGCCCCGTGCTAGGACGACGGATGCTGGGCGCATTGTTTCGACTAACGTCATCCATGATTATCACGGCTTTAACTCCCTAAAGGAGCAACCCTTTTGCCGTATGCAACCATTATCCGTGCATTGATATACTCCTGGAATCCGGGTATTATCACCATTTGTGTTTTCAGTTACGCTAGAGTAGCACTTAATAGAGCTACTCATTTAAACAATAATTTTAATTTTGTTATGTATATTTTTAATGTGTTTTAAATTATATCTAATACATTAAATACATTGAATCTAAATGTGATTCTAAATATCGATTTAAACTAGGAGAAAATTTCATCTGTTATAATTTTTTATTATTTTTTATATCTAAAAGTTTTATCATCTACAAAATTATTTCTTTTGAACCATAACATGCATACGCATATTTATCTTCAAATATCGGTGACTATTGCATAGTTATTGCGATCGTGGAAAATACCTTCCTTATAGAAAGAATGTCAGTGACCCTTATCGAGTGACCCCCTTGAAATTCAGAGGGTATTTTCGACGATCAACGCGTCATCGAGATGAAGTAATTTAGGAGTGACGGCGGAGATACTTGATGCTTAAGGACGAAATTAGTGCTGTCGTCTCCTGCTACATCACGTCTAGACTATCATGACGGCAGTGAAAGGGGTGTCGCGTCTCTAATCGATTTTATTAGATTCTACGAATCAAATGATTCCTTGGCACAGCACGAGGTCTTTATCTAGTTGATCAGGATTAATCCGATTCCGATTCATTATATCGAGACATAATACTCATCATATTTATGATCCACATCCCATTCGATAAGTACTGTGACGTACACGTAAACATTCTATTTCGATATTTCATAAATTATTTTTATTATCAAATAATATTTTAATTAAAAATGTACAAGACCTGAGATTTCCTTTCAGTGATATATCATCTTTTATAATTCTATTCTATCTTTCTATTTATTTCGAAACTATCCATACGTCGTATATTAGTTAACTAATCGCAAGGAACTGAAGAATATGACACAATAAGCAAAAACAACGGTACAGATGCGCTGTAATTTACAATGAGGACCGTTACGAATGATCGTACAGCAGGAGCTTCCGTAGGAGGTCAAAGGACGAAGATTCCTTCATCCACTTTCTGCGGTATGATACTCGCTGGTGGTTGCGCGCCTCGGTTAACACTCGGCGAACTGAAATAGCGAGCCAGCCGACCGCGAATATCCTTGATTAAACGCAAAAAAGCCTGGAGACCTACCTCGCTCGCCTTGCGCCCCGGCCGTGGCTGCGTTTTTTCGCCACCCTCCGCCATCACGACGGTCGGGCTTGAGCGCGGAATTGGATTGGCCGCCTTTTCTCTTGCTCGTATTCCATCCCTCCGCGCCCCGGCTGCGTCTCTTTCCCGNTCTCTCTCTCTCTCTCTCTCTCTCTCTCTCTCTCTCTCTCTCTCTCTCTCTCTCTCTCTCTCGCATTGCTCGACGGAAGAAACACTGGCGGTTTCAGGACATTGGGGGGACTCGATTAGAGCAGCCTGCGACGGCCAGAAATACCTGGGCACGTCCGTTCTCCAACCCTCGTTCCCTCCACCTAAATTGTTGTACACTGTCCAGAGTAATCTCTCGTGATAAGAGATGCACTAGCTCTTGAATGTGTGTATTCTTAATCAAGTATTTCCGCGCTTCGACCGAATTTTGCTCGTCGTGCGCAATGCACGGCTTTGAGAAAAAGCTTTGTATTTGCAGAGTAAAATAAGTTTCATGACAAACATTGATCAACAAACTCCTCTTTCAATTTTTGGAATATTTACTTATTTATACAATCATAAAGTTATTGATTGCACAATAAAAAAACATTACTTATATATCTATGTCAATTTTCTATGCATTTTCGGCTTTTTTTCTTTTTCTTTAACTTTATCGCACTTGATGCGACATAATACTGTGTAATGTAAAAACATTAATGAACACCTCTTTTTGTCATAATTTACAACTTAAAATATACGCGTATATTAAAGAACTTTATCCAAAGCTCTATGAGGTTTGCGAAAGAAATTTATGTGTGTTCACATATGTGCAGTTAGTGATACAGTATACAGTTTTGTAAATTTAAATGCGTACCACCCGTGACGAATGAACGGCGGGGTGGTACGCGGTAATGTTCACAAAAATATTCAAGAACTGCGACAAGATGCCGCGCCCATGCGGCATTCCTTTTCCTTTTTGCTTTACTGGAAGACGGAATGCGCAAACAATGGAGTAGTTTTACCTGACTTTTCCAGAGGTTTCATACAATACGAGTTCTACATGTAGTATATGCATTCTCCCAACTGTTTGTCGGTAACCGGCTTGCAATAGTTCATTACCTCGTTCTCATTGAATTTACAATGAGTGCATGATATGCAGTGCACGATAAAACGCGAATGAAGGAAAACATAAAATTGCGCCGAAGCATATATTGCAGCAAGAAAACATCGAGGCACTCTTGTCGGAGAATCGACTGGTGAGAAGTCCCGCTTAAAGGCACCCTCTTGCCCCGTAAGTACAGAGAGACAGGAGAGAAGACGAAGTGGGTGGTACGGTGTCGCAGAAACGGCCTGGAGATTAGCGTTAATTACAGAGTTGAGCCGTGCCGGGGTTGGGACGGGGCTCTGGGTATTTGTCACTCGGCACTGCTCTCGACTCCCGCTTCTCGTTCTGAATATTAATAACCTCACCGTCCTTCTCCACCCCCGCGTCCCTTACTCCCGCGACATCCGATGAATTGCGCGGCAGACAACGCTACTCATTATGCTGACTGCTTGATTTCATCATCCTCGACGGTACGAAAAATTAATCGCCCCGCTATCGAGATCGGGAATGAAGAATTCCGTTGGGTATTAACGGCGCCGTTCGCCCGATGGTCGACGTGAATCATAAAGAATACACTTTGTTAATGTGTTAACGAACTCAGTGCTTTCCGAAGCACCGAAGCTTTTGTCCACAAAATCTTCAAAGATTAGATTGTATCGGCGACACAAATCTTATATATAATCAGAGTGATTGAAACATCTTCGAATCAATAATAACATGTAGCTACTCCAAAAATAGATCAAATGATATATTTCAAGATTTTCAATTTTTACAAATTGAAGAAATCGTCGATATGGATAAATAAAATAATAAGATAATCCGATCAAAGAATCTCACATGTTGCATAATGCATTAATGCACAACCAGCGAGCTATTTTATCAATCTCTCCCAATAGTCGGAAAATTTGTTGAGACCTGGTCTTGAAGCGTACTGAATCATCTTCCATTTTTTTGTCTTAAAAGCAACTGTTTTCCAAAAATTGAAGGATCGCACTTTCAGCTACGACGTTTCCTTCTCCCACGAGCGATGTCGATCAATCGATATCACCCATTCCCGTCCTTTCTGTGGTCGGTCCCTCGATGGCGGTCCCATTCCCGCGCAAAACGCTCAGATATTCAAAGTCGGGGAATAGTTTATTCATGGCCGGCTCCGAGAACTTAGAAAGATATTGGAAGCGCCCCAGGAGAGAGAGTAAAAGATGTAGAGAGAGATAGAGAGAGAGAGAGAGAGCGAGAGAGGGATAAAGAGGTAAGAGGGTAGAAGGGGTGGAAACCGGGGGGTCGGGAGCGAGAAGGCCCGAGCGACGAAGGAAGAGGAGCGATATTGGTCGGACGGAAGTGTCCCCTCGGGAAAACGGGAGGAGCGTCGTCTCGTCCCCGATCCGATAAAACGAAAAAGGAACCCCCCTGCGGCATCGCCGCCGCCACTCTCCTACGTCCACGTGACAGCGAGTTCGCCAATAAAATTCAAATAAACTCCGACCGTGCATACTAAATTATCACATCTTCCATTACCCGGCCGCGTGTCCATCCCAGAACGACTTCTTCTGGGGTCCCCGGGACACATTCGCACGATCGCCGTGCGAAATTCCGATATTCCTGACTGCCAAACGAGGACGCAGTGCGGCGGCAAGGAGAAACCCGTGGATTCTATGGTTTTTCCATTTTGTGTCGTATTCCTTTTTTCGCTCCTCCCTGTCAGAATAGCGCAATGCGACACCGCGCTCGCAAATATGGCTATCGGTTTTTAATTTCACTTCCGGCGAAAAGGAGGATGCACCGAGCGGGATGATATTCAAGAGTAGTTCGGAGCGATATAACGTCTGCAATTTCTCAGGATCGATGTCACGTCGTTGTAATCATGTAAGCCATCTTGATGCTGGTGCATTTCTTACTAAAGTATGATACGTCGAATTATGAAAGAGGAAGACTTTTTTATGGAAAATAGTATACCAGGCAACGCGCTACTTTTTACGCAATTTGTAGTGGATTTTTCTCCTTAACAATATAACTTTCACAGGGATTTGATTACCGATAAAGTCTTTAAAATTCCTATCGGTATCATTTGCTAAGGAAGAATATTGACTCTTCAAAAATAAAGGAATTTATATTTTTAAATTATTTTCACGTATATGTGTATAAAAGATAATAACTTTCTGTACATGTTTAATTTTCCTAAAATACTGTATTTTTAACGATATATATAGATAACATTATAAGTGATTTTGGGGCGATAACTATATATATCGACTTAATAGCATCACAACAAAATCATTAGTGACACATTCGATCTGTGTTACTCGTTACCCGGGCGTGACTCGTCCACGAGGGTCCAGCGGCAGTGATGGAGGAAGAGGTCAGGTGGTCTTTCCCAGGAACGCCCCAGATTTCAACATTACTCAAGCTGGATCAACCTGCCAGGGAGGAGACCATTGTTCGCTCTTACGCTTCGGGCTTTTCTTCCGCATCGGTGGTACCATCGTACCTGGCTCGGTTATCGAACTACATAGCGCTTTTTGTTGTCGTTTTGTCTAGACGTCAAATATCTAGAATATTTTCACTGTATAGAAACGTAGAAGATTCTCTTTGCGAGAACATTACGCAGATTTAGCTTGACTACTTTAAAGTAGTCCATTTTTATTAACTTTATCGAAAACCATGTTTCAATTTTAATAACATTAAATGAAAAAATAGTCTGTTATTAATTAACCAATCTAAAATTTCCTAGTTGCATTGTAATTATGCGTGTATATATGAAATTTAATATGCAACATTATATATATAAAATAATTATTATAATATATCTTTTATCGCGCTTTAAATAATTACTTTTAAACGACTTAAATTTGTTATTAATGAATCATCTTTCTTATTTAATAATCAAANATATACATATAAAATAAATAATTAAGAAGAATGTTTAAGAAATATTTAATAATGAAATGTTGATGAAATCGAAAGTATAAAAATTAATTATACGAAATAACTAATTAAGTATAATCAGTTATCTCAGTAGAAGCTTTATATTTCTCAAAGATGATTAATTCAGAAACATGTTAATCGCCTCGATATCTATTTTTCTTTTTGTTTATGGATAATGATCGCGAATACGAAGATATAGTTAGTATTTCATAATTATCGAGCGTAACGTATTTTTCGTTAGAATATAGATGGGTTAACGCAGACGAGAATCGTCTGAACGAAGTTTCCTTGGCGGAAAACAATTAGTAGCCTTAACTGTTCTCCGCACCCCCCGTAAGCTTATCTACGCCCCGACTATTAGTATAATCGCTGGAGGCGACCCTTAGCTACCCCCTCGAGCCGTTCGCTTTAATTCTTACCAAGTTAAGGCCATCCCCAACGATCTGCAGCACTTTGCACTTTGTTCAACACCACGCCTACAATTGAGCATTGAACATCGACTGCAGTTAAGGCGTGAAAAGTATAATTACACAGAACGATAGGATCTTCTTAAAGGTGATTTGTTATTCACTATTTATAGAGTTATTATTTCATATGCGGAGCAATAATTATAACTACACAGTGTAAAAACATGTATGTTATGAATTAAAAACATTTAATAATATGTAAATAATTACGCGAAAGAGCTATATTAAAATATCATTAGAAAATTAGCAAATAAATTTTGCGATATTTTAAATACTATTACTACAAATTAAAAATTATTAATGCATGTACGTTTAACATAATTGCATGTACATTAATTTAAAAATCCGTTACTTTTATCATACGTGATATCTTTAACTCGCCCATATAATAAAATTCCAGTTTTTTTCTAATTAATTAATTAAATTTTTAATTAGATAATTTCCATGTAGATATATTCTCTTTCGCGAAATTAATTATCATAACAGAATATGTCATATTGTTTCGCGAAAGTCGTTTTACCCCGTACGACAGTTGACGGGGACCGTTAGTCGATTAATCCGTAAACACTCGGAAAAATCGACCACGAGTGGATTTCGCGTTTCATCACGCCGTCCACCCATTTATGCGCGCGTTGCTGCGAAATCCGCGATGTTTTCGGAGGGGCCGGCGACAGGGCGTTCTGTTTTTCGATACATCAGCAATAAACGTAACGTTTCGCCGCGTGTCTAATTGATTTGCAGCGTGCACTAGGGGGATGCAGACGCGCGAGAGCGGGTGAACGAGGGGTGGTTACAACGCGGGAGCGCGAGCACCGGGGGCAGAGGGCCTCGCGCCCACCCCTTTGCATTATGGATGCACCTGATTTCACACTTGTTCGTCCGCATCGACGAACTCGCTATAACGTCTCTATCGTATAAACGGGCCGCAATTTGCCGGCCCATTGTAAACCGCCCCCTTCGGCTCGATTCACGGGTAATAAATCGTGGCTACCGGATATGTGTATACGGGGAATTTATGTTTACGGTGGCCATGCGCGTTTCGCCACGGCCGAGGAGGAAACCTCCCTTCCATCCTATCCCGAGTTGGCAAACGTGAAATCCGTTGCAGCTGTCGATTATTCCCGATTGTAGTCCGTTGACAATCCGTTCGTGTCCCATTTCGCGAAAATAGAATTTTATTTTTCTTCTTTCATCGAAGGGAATTTAACGACGAGAAAGTGCAAAGTAGTTTGAAAAATATTTAATCAGTGTCAATGAGATCTATCGTTGTGTTTGCAGTTCTCAGATACTTTTGAAATTTAGCTTATGGAGCTGTATTCACTTTCCATTGCACTTTTATCCAAAATTATTGTACGAATTTTAATATCTTATGATGAATAAAACAACTTTAAACTTACTTCGAACCATATTTAGTCCTCTACAATTTGTAGTTAGAAATGCGTTTAAATCGCCGCCTGAAGGATTTAATTCGTCAATTAGGGGCTCCCTTCCAGCGTGCACATTAACCGGACGTCCGAAATTGGCCGTGTAACATGCACGTATATGTAATCCGTGCCACGTGTCGGGCGCGATACACCGCAGAATAGCGGTACGAAACGGCGCGAGACGCAACGCGACGCCCGGTGTCCCCCCATTTCTCCCGAGGCGTCCTTCGCCTACAGCCGCAAACCCACTTGAGCCTTCCGTCCGTTCGTTACTGATCATTCAGTGCCAATTTGTCCAGTTACCGAGATTAGAAAGCGACTTGAAAGCGATGCTAATTCGAGACTCGGTCCCCCTTCTCCTCGTCTCGCTCTGCTTTCTAATTTACGATTCACCCTCGCTGACCCCCGTACTTATTGCTTTATACTTCGCTTTATGCATTACCATAACGAACATTGAACATACTTGCCAGCCATGCCCGATTTCTTTGAAACGGCAGTATTTTCTATGATAAATACAAAATAATATAGATAATACTTTTCTATTTTTTGCCATTATACAAAGAGAAATATATATATTATTTAATAAATATTTACGCTAAAAATATCAATAGTATTATATTCTGCAATACAAATGTATTTAGGAAATATATATATATTGTAGGATTTTTAAAGCATTCACTAATTTTTAATAAAATCATATATGACAATTACCTAGATAGGAACTTTTGCAATAAATGCACAATTATTGCATCTTCCCATTCACCGCATTTCGCAATATGTGTCATAAGATGATTCTACAAAATATCTTTTGCTGAAATAGAATTTTACAATTATAAGTTCTAAATATTGACAAAATAATGACGCAAAGTTATGTAAAAATAAAAAGTAAAAAGAATTTCTTACTATTACTTGAATAATAATTGCACAATTTTATGCTGCAACGATTTTTACAATAATTACAAAATTAATTTCTGAAATGTATTCAGTAATAATTGTGCTAAGATGATTCTAACGTTACAATTATATAGAAATTTATTTTAGGTCTCAATTTTTTAAAGATCGCTACATGTTGCAATAATTAAATTTAGAATTATTGATTTTTAAATTTAGATGTAGAATTATTACACAATATATTATACATTATATTTTAAAATTAAAATGGGGCTAAAATTTTTCTGCATGCGTTCCTATCTGGGTATTAAATGAAAATGTTTAATTTGTCAAGCATGCAAATTTGAGAGTACACCAAACAAAATCTCGATGCTTACTGATATTTTCAGAGTAAATATCTTCGACCTGATCTCATCCTTCTGTTCTTTTTAGATTGCCCTTTAAGTTGGATCTTTTAATGCCGCGCAAATTCCATGCACCGCGATCAGTTTGAGAGCGACTAACGTGCGTGCGCGAATACGCTAAAAAGGACATCGGTGGCTTGACATATGGCTAGCGAAATTGCCGGCGGGGTGGCAGTAACAATATTTACCGAAGGCTCCTCCAACCCCCGGTGTTTTGTTAAGACTACGTGCGGCGCGCCACCGCAGCCCTCGGGCCAAGGGTGTCACTTTACCCCGGTAATCCCCCGTAATACTCTTTAGCGATCCGCGCCGCCAAGCAATATTAAGTCCCTTACATCCAATTTCTATGAACTTACACCTCTTGTTCTTGAGACGATTAGCATTTTGATTGTAGCCCCCGCGCGCAAAAGCGACGTCTTTGCCGGCACTTTTCGATTCGCGGTTGCCTCGTAAAGTCGCAAACCCCGAGGTGGAAGTAATCGCGCGATTCGCACGGAATTACACTCCGGCTGATTTCCATTACATCACACCAAGTAGTAGCGAATAATTGAAATTTTCGACGAAGGAACTTTCATGCGTCGCGCGATGGGAGGAAAACTTGCGGGATGTCCTTTATTTGGAGAACTGTTACCTTCGTTTCTCGTTAATGCTTTGAACGTCAATTGGAGGGTGAAATCCTGGAATCGTTTCCTTCGCCGTTTGAAGTCAGACTACTCTAGGATCTTATTTATAGAATAATTTGAATTCGAATTTCGCGAGAGTCGCGAAGGCACGATCTTTATCGGTGTCCCGCGGAAGTTTCTACAATAAATACAGCGTCAATTAACTTTTAGATTAAAGATTAAAATTTGCGTAAGGCAAAATACAAAACGTAATGCAGTCTGATCAAGAACTTCAATATATTTATAATATTATTCCGTAATTCACGCGTACTGCCACTTTATTTTTTAACGAAAACTTATTTCGCTCAAATTAGGTTTTACATCATGAGGCAGTCTTGTCGTTAATTTATGTCCAATGTTTTATTACTCTGAACAAATCGTAATCATCATTAGGGAGAAAAAAGTGTGGAGTATTTCTCTGGAGTGCTCATAAAGAAATGACATACATTGACTTGGAATCAGAAGTAACATGCAGACGAAATATCATAAACGAGAGTAAGCAGCGATTTCCATTGGGCGAACGTATGCCCAGCGGAATCGCGTGTAATCGCCACATGCGCGACACGCACGCACGTATGCACGCACGCTCGTACGAAAATTGGGGTCGCGCGTCGCGAAGCACCGGTGCCGAAGGGTGCGCGATACGTATTTGCCTTTGAGCTCGACAATCACGTCGGGGTGGTCCAAGCCCACCCGGGCTCGGGATTAGCGAGATCATAATCAGCCAATCACTGGCGGGGTGGCAAATATGCCAGCGAGGTGTCAAATGTCATCTCCTACGGGACCGAGGGGCCTGAATTGATTTCTTCTACGGATATACGTACCTCGTCCTGCACGAGAATACGATTCTAACGAGATTCGAGTTTTCGAAAGCAGACCGAATTAAATTATATCGAACGGCTTGATCTTCTGGCTTCTGTTTCAGAACAATCATTTGTAGATATATCTAGTACATTCAAAATACATACATGTAATATACACTGAAAGAAAAATACAGTTACTTTTGGCCCCAACCATAATTTTATACTTCTAACAATAAATATGATTAACTTAACTATATGCTTCATTATGTTAACCATAATTATCGTTAGAAATATAAAATTGTGATTGAGGCCAAAACTATATTTTTTCTCACAATCAGTGTAGCACTTTAAATAACGCAAGAAATTCAGTGGAATTACTAAATTTGTAACAAATAATATTAATATAAAAATAATATATAAAGAAAATATTAATATTAATAAAAAAATATTAATATTATTGTATATAAAAATAATATTAATAAAAATGTTTAATATTAGAGGAATAAGAAAAATAATATATAAATCAAAAAAATTGTTCTAAGATTTTAATTTTTATACGTAAGAGTCAATGCAATGCAATAGCGTTTAATTAAGTGATAGATGACTGTTCCCATTTTTTAGAATTATTATTAGCAACTTTAAAATGTTATGTAATCGTTAACTGATGTATACCATTGAATAAGCTCATATCAAAGCTTACGAGAAAGCAGGTCATGTTTTGCAAATGTAAATGGTTGCTTGAGCTTAGCGTGTCTTCTCAGTTTGTGGAAGGCTAAGTGCACGGAAACGGATGCGGAGACAAAGTGGCTTCGCGGGATGCTATTCTAGCACTACAAAGCGCCGCCGACTCGAATGGGGACTATGTGTGCACACGAAAGATTTACAACATCTACTTCAGTGCTTCAATCTTATTTTTTTATGTGCATAGATTTTTGTATATATACAAGATTATATAACATCGAGTAACAATGAACAATCTGTTATAAAATTAATTTTATACAAGGTTAACACAAAAGATAAAGAAAATGTATTAATTAAATTAATATATATTCTATATTACTTGTACAATATTTTAAATAAGATACATATTTTTGAAAAGAAGAAAAAAAGAATAAGAATATGCACGTATATGATTTTATCTGAGATAAGATTTGTAATCTTATCCTAAAAATAAGCTTCACCTGGAATGCTCGAGATATTTCATATATTACAGTACCGGAAGAGATAATTTCGCTGCGATTAATCGTTCGCGAATCCAAACTGAAGAATCGCTCGTTCTACGTCAACATCACCCCTCATTCCGTGCGCATTCCGCGAAGCTGGCTTTCCTGGTGAACGTCACGTGAGAAGAAAGCGACCACGAACTTTCCACGAACAGCGTTCCCGCCCTCAGAAGCGGAAAAAGCGCGAGGTAAAGCGCACATTACACTGATCGCAATGGTGCGGCGAGCGTGCAGAGCGCGAAACGCCACCGCCGTCGGCGGCGATGGAGAAAGAGAGAGACGAGGGAAAAAATTAGATCAGTCATTAAGCGGAGAACGATTTAATGAAGATGACCTCATACGCTCCGCGGCGGAGTTATACAGCCGTCTAAGCGGATTCTCACGTCAATCGCTGGCCGCGAGTCAAGTGGCGAGAATTGTCGGCAATTGTTTCCGAAATCCCGCGCAGATGCGCTCGCGCTCTCGGCACCGCGCGCGAATACTCCCGCTATATGCTGCTGAGGGAACGTACATACGTATGCGTGTACGTGTTTGCGCGAAAGAGAGACGCGGAGGTGGAGTAGCGGGAGCGCCGCGCCGATCCTGATGTGTGAATCACTCGGCACAATTACGGCAATTACCGGACCGGTCGCAAGTCAGCACACTATCCGCGTACGCGGCCACTTCACCGTTTCCCACGCCCTCTTCCATTCACGCTTCGCGCAAATCTTGCGTCGAGGGCTTCCCTCGATGCGTCCAACGCGTCTACGGGTGACCGATATACTGTGAAATCGCCTTGGAAATTCGATGACAATTTCCTGGCGAATTAGGGACGCTGTTAGTATCTCGAAAAATTCGCCTAATGCCCATTTCGATTACTAGAAACATAAGTCTACGACCTATGGTAATGTGGTACTTCCTTTGCAAAGCTGAAGCTTCATTGCTACAACGTCTGTGATGATCTGGAGTTAAATATTCATTTTTAAAAGGTTCTTAGACATGGATGTTCGGACTGAAGAGTATCAATGTTGCTAATATAATAATTTTGATAGATTTTAAGAAAATGTCGAAGAAAAAGATTCCAGAGAGCCAGAATAAGATAATTTGTTGAGCAGAAGCTTGTCTTCTGTAAAGAAAGATCTGAATTACTATGGATAAATTATGATGTTGTTGATGAAAAACCTAAAGACTCAAGCATCACTACAAATTGTAGTATTATTTTTGACCAGGTCAAGCAAAGTCGTCGGCCAGGACGAATTTCTGTATTTAGTCATCAGCGCGGAAGTGGCCGTAAAAGCGTTGTCGGAGTAAAGCATAGTCGCTGGATTGCACAGGTCTGGACTCCGGGACGAGGAAGCGCTATTGCGGCGAACCGCCGTGAAATATCCGCGCGGCGCGGTGCGCCTCGGAAGAGGGTTGATAAGGCTATCGCGCACACCGCCCCGCGCGTTTAGCATACATTTGAATAATGGGCAGGCCGGTAATCCTTTAAACCGGTGTGCTCTCGTCCCGTAACTAGGTATCCTTTCATCTCTCCGCGCCGAGTTCGCCCCGAGACCATCTCGTCCCCGTCTCGCCGTCCGTCTCCGCCCCCGCCCCGCACCCATCTGCTCTCTCCGGGCTGACTGGCGCGGTTCATCCTTCTCCTCCAGGCCATTCGTCCATCCCCCCCCCCCTCTTTTACCCCTCGTGCCGACGTTTAAAGATATTTCGTTAAAATAACAGTCTCGGCTCGAGTTGGCGGCCCTATTTCCCGTTCTACCCTGCCGCCCTTACCGGATGGCCGCGGCAGATAGGGGGTGGCATTTGCAATGCAGAGGTTAAATGGCTGCGGGGCTCGGTCTCTCGAATGGTCCACGAGCCGGGGTTGGGACGCGGGAAACCGGGGATTCAGCGCCGCGTAGCACCATAGCTGCATAGACTCGATTGGTTTTTTACTCGCCGCTCTNTCCGGCGGCGCGGGTCCTTTCACCCCCTCCCGCCTAACCGTCCTTTCACTCTCTTTGTCCTTCTTCCGAAGGACTGCCTTTCGTTTCCTCCTTGCAGTGCAATCCCACGTTCTCCAGATTCGATCTCTCTCTCTTTAGCCGCATCCACCTTCCGTTCCTCCTCGCAATTCGTCCTTTACTGCTTCGTTGGGCGAGCTGCTCGCGGAAAAAGAGGAAACTGCGGGAGGGTTTTCTCCGACGGGGGAAGGCGAAGGGACGCCAGCGAGATTAAACATTTATTTAAATGGCAGCCGTTTCTGAGCGCGACTGGCACGCACACCGCCCCGCGATACGTGTACTGGCATTTAATACACGTGCGTTGCGTGTGCGACCGCACGGAAAAGCACGGGGGTTAATCGTGCAGGTGGACGATTCCGTGCACGCGTACATGTGTATGTGTGTGTGCGCGCTCACGGGCACGGGATGTTACGAGTACACGCGAGAGAGGTAGAAGATTAGTCTGGTGGTTTTCAATCCCATTTTCATCGCGCCCCCGCCGCAGGGGGGTGGCGATATTGTCGGTGCCTCGGCCGTTTCCGCGCGCGCGTTCTCGTCCACCAGCTCGAGCTCGCGTATGATAAGAGGATAAATCAAAGGTGAAGGGTGGTGGCTATATTGCGGGGTGCGCCGGAATTTGCGGGTGTGCTTCTCTCGTTGCTGGAACTGCAATCGCGTTTTTTATACCTGCAATATTTTTATCAGCATTTCTACGCCGCTAATTCTATCATTCTCGAAAGGACGATGGATCTTACGCTGTGAACATCGTTATTTACAGTCGCTGTAAATTTATTGTACAAGTATCTTGTAAATGAAAAAAATTATTACATTTACTTTTTTGTGTTATGGCAATTATAATTTGTTAAATACTATTACATAAATATTTATTATATTATTTATTTTTTGTTTTTAATAATTGTTTAAACACTTTCGAATTTCTTACACATCTTTTGTTTGTCAGATTAATGAATGCTCAATCAGTGCTCAATCAATCAATAATTCAACGACATATCGTAATTGTTATTTGAGTTATGATGGCAATCAATGATGAGCTTATCTGTAATAAGTATGGATGGTGAAATATTATCGTTGTTGTAGTGTTTAAAGATTTAGATATATTTCCTTTGTTTGATCGATTTTTGAGATTGGTGATAAGTTTATCAATGGTAAATATAAATATAGTATTACTTATATATAATATGTTCGAATACTTGGATAAATTTTCGTTTGATTAATCTCCGCTTGACAAATAACAAATTTATCAATATAGATATAGATAATTAAAGTGACAAATAATATTTTTATTTATAATAATTATTTTTATACAACTATTTTATTAAGTATATTAACTTTTTCCGTAATTTAAATTATTTAAAAATATCTTATTATTTAACAGAAAGAAAGTGAGAGAGAGAGCGAGAAAGAGAGAAAACAGTTTGAATATAATATGTATTTAAAATTATTTATGTAAAATGATCCGACCTTGTGTTTTCACATCAGATCGTGGTTTCATAGTATTGAAACCAATAATTAAATGAGCCATGGAAATTGCGGTCGCGAGCCGTTAAGTCCGCGCATAAATCTTTACTAACACTATCCTAGTGCATATGCTCATCGTGATCAATGAGTCGGTGTCATCAGATCCTATTTATCATAGAATCAGCAGTTGGCATCAAACTCTCGGATCGGCCAATGGAAATTATTTCATCGGCTAATTAACGCCGGCAACTAACATGCGCGAACAGATTTTACGCGATTCTCTTCGTCTTCTCTCAGAAGAAACTACGCCGTAATGCATGCGTATTAATAGATATGACACCTTCAAGATGTATGACACTAGATTGAGAAATATATTTAATTATTACATTTACAGGAACATTATTAAATGACAAAAATGATAGACGACACATTTTTTGCTAATTAAAAATATATAGTTACGTTTAAATATTTAAATATTTAATTTTAATGGTAACTTACATTGCAATGAAATAATTTGATATAGTGCTCCATGACCTATCGCTACAAATTGTACTGTTTTCGCACACAAACTTAGCTCTAACCGACCTTCGTCATCCATCAATTATGCACGACAAATTACTTAACTCATTATCGCCAAGCAATCATTCGTTATCAGCGCGACGCATACCCCGAGCGACGCAAATAATTAACCTGAACCTGAACCTTGACGAGCGGGCTCATTCCGCGACAGCAATTTCGTACCGCGCCTATCCATAATTACCGCGTGCTCGCGCGACCGTAATTAATACCTTCTCACGTGGGATCATTAAATCGCGCCCGATATCCAGCGGCCGCGGCCATCGCCTAATTAGCCGCCGTGGCGCGCGCTTACGTGCGATCAGATTTTAAACAATTAGCGGGGAGTGTGTGTATATACGCACACATACACACCCATCCTCTCCAGGGAACGGTCGCGCCCATCTCTTCGGCTCCTGTCAGCGATCCCAGGAGACGCGCGTGACTCTCTCCACGTGGACTTAATACGCCCCGCATGCACCACGTGCCCCGGCGGTGCCGACGACGGTGCTTTATGCGGCATCCCCTGCTCTCTCCCGCCGATCCTTCGCTACCATTACAACCCCCCGACACAGCGAGGTCTCCGAAGGCTACGCTTACGTACGTATGCGGAACAAATATCCTTGGACGAACTGCCTGCGAACACGCCAGCGCCAAGCTGGTCCAATTCGATTCAATTCCGCCGCTTGTCTTCTCCTTCTCCACCGCCTCCGCCACTCTCGCTCCCGTTTTTTTTTTCCTCTTTTTTTTTAGCCTCTTTATCTCCCGACCTGCACGATCCAGTTAGTCCCCGGAGAACGATAGATCCTCGGTTGACTTCGTTCAGGGCGGTTTCTCTCAACTCTATCTATGGCTTCTCTTTTTTTTTCTCTCCTTCTTCCCTGTTTTCTTCCTCTTTTCTTTCCTCGTCGGAGAAAGAGTCGATCATTGTCGACTTAAGCATGATTATTTGAGACATCCTGGTTTGCCGAGAATGAAGTTGTGAATGCCGTGAATTTTGACTTAATCTTATTTCAGATAATGAATTTTTTTTAGATATAAAACTGTTGGTTTCAAATGTGTTCTAGTCTGAGGAATAAAAGTGTAAAAATGCATACTCGTTTTTCAACAGATGTGAGAGATGTTATAATTTCGTGCGCCTATAAATCGCAGTTATACATTGCCACGACTTTTAACAGAAACTATATCCCGATTCTGGCGTTTGCTTTACGAATGTACTCCAATTAATAACCTCCCGTCCATTTGGAAAGCGGAGGGCAGACGCGGTAACGGGCGCGGCAAGATTTCGCGGGGAAAATGTCGAGCGATTACAAATTCACGAATTCGCGTCGGCCCGGCGTAACAAATTGCACGTAGACACGAGAGGCGCCGCGCATGCATCGCCCGATAATTCAATTGCGCTAGGATGAAACGTTCTGGGCGCAATTGTCTGCGGGCCCGCGTGCAGTTCGAAGCGTGTTTCGCCGGGTAT
This sequence comes from Tetramorium alpestre, assembly GCA_021460005.1. Lineage (NCBI taxonomy): Eukaryota > Metazoa > Arthropoda > Insecta > Hymenoptera > Formicidae > Tetramorium > Tetramorium alpestre. The sequence continues at coordinate 398,496 of JAJVSH010000019.1, read as the reverse complement.
AACCGGTGACCGGTCCCCATCAATCCTTTCGGCAACATAGCTCGCAGGAAGCCTCGCGCACCCCCACGTTTGCCCCGCGTGGTTTGTGCGTTCACCATTCAACTTGGTCCCCGGTGTCTCGTACATCCTGGTCAGTTAATAACCGTGGTCGGGATCCGCGGTCCACGGCGCCCGTTGCTGACCGGCCGTTGCTGACCACCGTGTCTGGTTGGGTTTTCGGCCAAATTATGGAAACACCGCCGTTATGCGATGCGGTGGCCGATGATACCGCGAGGCCCCGAGCGTCTCGTTCCTTGTTTTAATTAAGCGCACAGTCCGAGCAAGATATCGCTAGTACTCGCTACCGTCAAGTATTCTCGGGCTTTACACGGCAAAGACCACCGCCACTATTCTGGATTCCGCACCTGAGAAACGCTGAGGAGAAGCCCGACTTGAAAAGAGACGCCCGTTTCCGAATCATCGATCTTGTGCAGGATTTTTTATCTCGCCGATTTTCTCGAGTTGTTCTCAGATGAATTTCGTGTTGGAATTTTACTCTTCCACTTCGGCCAGTTGCCAATAATAATAAATAGCGTTCGTAAATTATGGCTGATTAGAAGAACTCATTTAAATATTTAATCTTTGAAAATGAAAAGTGTACTTATGCTTCGATTCATAACTCCTATTTTAATTATTCATTTTTGTTTAGTTTTCAAAATAATTATGTGAAGTTAATGTTTGGCGACAGAATGTTTTCACTGAGCGAGCACGAATGGCGTTCGTGAGTTTTAAATGAAGAATCCAAGTGGATCTATTGTTCTGTCCATTCTTTGCTTGGCGAACGTATATCAGTGGATGTATGTCTGCTTTCTTATATTCTCGGAGCACGCTCCAATTTGTGGCTCGAGACATGTCTATTTTACGAGCGAACGTACATCCACAACCCATAAGTCGGGCCGAAGCCGCATTGTTTGTGAATATTGCTGCGCGATACCTTCGGGGGTCGCATTATTAATCTCATTTGCGAGCGTATCAAAATTCAATTTATGAGTTTATCTTTTTATATGTGTTTATCGCTAAATTATGACATATATTTTTTATTCTCACCTGGAGCAGAATATTTAATCAACAAGACTTACAGACAGAGAGTATAATATTTATTCTGAAATAATGATATCGGAATTGAGTTCGCTTTTTACAGTCTGAAAAATCCAATTATCTTATCTAACAATTTCAATCGAAAACTCATACGAGTATGTCAGTCGTCAATTATCGTTGCAAAGCTATTAAAAAATTTGCGCTTGTAAAACAATTGACGGACCATTTTTAGTTTTAATCGACGGCGTAAACAAACGAACCGGCTCATCGTTAGTCACCGTTACAACGCAACGCCACTTTTGACATTTATTTCCTGCCGTACAGTCGCCTGGCAATTTTTAATTTTAATCAAGCGCGAGCTCGCAAGCAAAATGGATTTTCGTGCAGCAACGCGCGGGTAGGTGCCAACGACTAATTTACGAATCTGGATGATTACTCGCGGGAACGGATGAAAGGGAGGTACGTGTGAACCGCTCGGCGTCGTCATAAAAACGGTCGCGTCCAGCTAATTTAAACGGAATTGTCGGAATAAACGGAACTGCATGCATCCCGTCCGTCCGTCCGTTTGTCGCTCCAGATGTTTCGTAAATGAATCCCGTCGCGGCGCAGTCCGCCATATCCGAGCCTTCGCTGTTAATTACTTCGAGCCCCGTACTCGAGAGTCGGCGAATGAGAATTTATAATGGACAAGCGTGGACCCTTATGAAAATGTTATGGCGGACCGCGCCACTCTTCCTCTGTGAACTTTTGCGCAATGTCGTGGAAGTCATTTCGCAGAATGCACGAGAATTAGTCGTTTCTATGCTACAAAAAACACCTATGGATAAATTTTTAAGTGTAAAAGAAATCGTTTCTTCTTGATCATTCTATAAACAGAGAATAATTTTGGGAACGGAATTGGTAGATTTTATCCAAAAGTATTTGCAATCAAATTTCAACAATATAATCTTATTTCAATGAAATGTTTAAAACCTTTTATATTTCGACCAACAACCTTTTATATTTCGATTTTACAATAGTCTGAAAGAATAATATAGTTACTTTTGGACTCAACTACAATTTTATAATATTTCTAATAATAATTACGGTTAGCATAATAGTGTATACAGTTGATCATGTTTATTGTTAGAAATATTATAAAATTATGGTTGGGTCCAAAAGTAACTTTTAATTCTCTCAGTGCATTTTGCATTTTCTCCAAAACATTGACAATATATTTTTTCCAATAATATATTTTTTCCAATTCCTTGACATTAGATAACGGTATAATAAAAAATCCTTTTCAAAACACTCAAAATAATTCATAGATAAATAAAAGTGCAATAAACTTGAAACATTCTGTATGTGAAGTAATGCAAGAGCTATTATATATGCGTAATGGGCTAGTTCAGATCGTTAATTCGGATGTAACTGCAGACGCATACGCTCATAAAGAGCATAAACGCGTTTTTAATACTTGCATAAGAAAAATTTATTTGTCTTCAAGTCTTCAACTTTATCTGAGTCGTTATTTGCTTATTCTTTGCATTTACTTTATAATCCTTTGATATCACGTTCCACGAGCATTTTCATATTCCGTTTTACTAGTTTCAAGCATTCTCATTGTCTCGCCACGAGCGAAGGTAGGATGGTTCTTTGAGTACGGCGGTTTAGTGCGATAAATAATACCGCTTTATAACTGCTACTTTTCGTTGAAAAACTGAATGCGGCGCGAATTATTATCTAGAAGAAGGGCTTCACTTTCCTTGTTCTTCCTTCCTTTTATCTCCCATCGTTTGAGGGGGTGGCTCGCGAAGGCCAGGGGTAAGGAAGAAAAAGTGGCGCATTAGAACCACGGACGATAATAATAAGGCTGGTAATTCGCAGTTTGACGAGCCCTCGCGAGCCACCCGACCTCACTTTTCGAGTTTTCTTTATCGTCTCCTGGATGTCTCCCCTGCGTATCCGAGATATCCAATTAAAAAGCGAGCACCTGGACAACGAGGGTGGAAAGACATTGAGTCGGGTTAAGGGGCTGCGAGAGAAAAAGAAAATCGCGCGACGATTATCGGGGAAACCTTCCTGCAAGCACTTCGAGAATGGAAGAGATTATTTTTTTTAATAAATGACTTTTTATAAAAATAATATTTATTATGAAAAGATGTATTGAGATATTTATTCAAACTCATTTCATGATAAACATATTTGTTAAATAAAGAATTGTCATCTGATCCAAAACAAAATTAATTATTTTATTTTTCTGTATCTATACTTTTTAGATCTAGACTTTGCATCAGATATTTTATATTTCTTTATTCCTTAATACTTTAATTATGAAAGCAAAATTTTATTCTAAATAATTGATATTTTTTTTATTTATCCAAAATCGCATCCATGCTATATAAACAACTCCAAATCGATTTTGCTAAAAATCTCAATATTGAAATTTAATTTGAAAGTATCCAGAGAACCGATATGATTTACTGCAACTGTTATGAAAAATTCAAAAGATCCCTGACTATCGACTAACTCATAAGAGGATCGTTGTTTATCTGTGTTCCTGTCCGTCGGATCTGGAATCCGGCTAGTTACAATCTCTGCTGGCTTCGTGGCAGAACGCCTCCACTAAAATAATGTTATATTATCGGGCGACGGTGCCACCTGAGCCGCTAAAAGCTTCGGTCCCGACGCGACCATAACGCAACCTGGAGATTCGAGATTTACTTCACGTGTAAAATCGCCGATTCTTGGTAATGCGAATTCACTTGGCTTTTCGATTCTGGCTTTTCAATTTAGAGATCATCGAAAATTCTTGTTTTCAATTATTACAAAAAATGACAAAGGCATAAATTATACTATACACTCAGGAAAAAAATTCACTTATTTAATTGTTTTAACTAAAATGTTTTGGACTATATGTAATAATATATTAAGTCATATTTATTAAAATTTAACTTCGCATTTGATAAATGTAACAGTAAATTATTGATGCTTAAATATATTTACGTCATACAGTTTAAGCATTACATAAACCAGTTATGTTAATTTAAGTAGATTACATATTGAAGCATATATTGTAGAGATTAAATATTATTTCAAGTCCTCCTCGGGAGTATCCTTTGAAATCTTCGTTTTCGTCGCGTTTCGCGTTGCGTCAATGAATCCGATTGATCGCAGATCAATGGGTCGTTGCCGCCGCACGATCGACTAATCTCAAGGGTCAAACGACGCCGGTCAAGTCGGACTTCCTTCGCCAGTTGACCCCGACGCTATTCTCAATCTCGACTCTGACTCATCCTCGTCATCAGCGTCATCATCGTCGTCGCTGTTGTCTTCGTCCGTTATCTCCTTCCCCATCGGCCACATTTGTTGAAGCTCGCTTAGGAAAAGATCATGTTTAGAATGGCGTCACGTTTTGCTCAATGTTCTCGAGGACAATCATAATATTCAAAGCGAATACGAGTTACAATAATCTTATTTTTGCATTAATAACAAGAATAAAAAATGCCTTTAGAGCCGGAGCAGGGTTCAATTTGCTCCATTTATTCTACAAGTTTCAATTACAGACGTTTCGGCGCATTGGTTTTGACCATTTTCAGTGTATGTTGGGATTACATAAGAAATTGAGAAATTATATTATACGTCATTACACGTAAAATCTGAGACGCAGTGTTTTCGAATTACATTTCTGAAAATTATTTATCTACGATGTCTAGAATGTTATTTTTATTATTTTTACAATTAAATATTTGCAATTAGATATTTTTTTCTATAAAATTATTAAAATTTAAACATCGTTACTCTCAAAGAGAGAAAACTACAATAGCGCAGGCAGTGTGGATAATTAATACACGATAATATCCCGTTAACATTTCTCAGAAATAATTTCATCCCCCAAATCCGCTGAAGTCCAAACACTTCTCAGGATAGAACATGAAGCATCGCGGAGGAAGTCGTCGCGACGAAGGGGGTGGGTCAGTGGCACGGGGACGGATGGTTGATTTGAGGCTCGCCCATGTTTGCCAAGCAATCAAGCCCAATCATTAACCCCCGGACGAGCGACGGATCGAACGTAGGCGCGCGTTATGCGAATAAACGCCGCTGTGTACGCGACGACGGTGTACATGATCGCGCGCGTACGGCTCGTCGCGACGACTCGTGGACAGGAAGTCCACCTAATCAGGGGTAGTGAGTGGCAAACAGGGGTGCGGTTATGCCCAACGGGGGTACGTACTGCATTACACCAGGGATTCGAGCCAGATCGCCGAGCTGTAACGGCGGCGAAGACGAGGCGGGGGCACGTTTATCCACGAAGTCTGCCCCATCCAACGCCATGATCGCTAATTTAATTAGCTCTCGGTCTCTGATTAGTCCAGAAGAAGGTGGGGTGTCCTTCTGTCCGCAGCGGAGGAAGTGCCTATACTTCCACCGTGCCTGTGGTAGCGGTTCACCTTGTTCGCGTGCTCCTTCCTCTGTCATCCGCTCGAATTCATTTAACTCCCTGTGGTACTTCTCTTGTTTTTCCATGGTTTTAATTAAATTTCTTATCCGGAGCGCGCGGAGAGAGTAGACAGAGGGGCAGCGCGGCAGGACGATGGGGGAGCTGCACCGAGTGTTTTGCTGGACCCAGAGAATCTCTGTGCGCCGGAAATAATTGGAAAAGTTTTAAATTCGTACGAGCAAGTCTCGTCGATTATGCGCTTTTCTGCGGTTAAGGGTTTTCTATCGAAATATATCTTATATCCTGTGCAAAAGTTATATGAGAAATTGATATAATAATGTTATTATAGACTTTAGAAGGAGAACGAGATAATAATCGGTGTTTTCGCCATATTTTTTTAATATTTCCTTTTCTTAGGATTATAAGAAAATATTTAATAACTTGTCTCCATTTTCTCATATATCAGTGATAATAGATTTTTCCATCTATCCGGTTCAAACAATCTCATGCATTCATGCATTCAAAGACGCTTCGTAAAATCCTTCAGCGAAGCATGCTCTTTAAAAAGTACTTGTTATGCATTTTTCCCTTCAACTTCTTCCAGCTCCTCCCACCAAAAATTCGTTTCTTTGATGGAGGTACGGTGCTCGATGTCAAAATTGGGATGCTCGCTCGGAGGCAGGTTCTCCTAGCGGGATGTCCTCGTTCCCACGAGTCCGCGTATTCTCGGAGAAGCACGATTTGAATCTGCCTATCCCTTATCTCTTTCTCTCTCTCTCTCTCTCACTCTTTTATCCCGCTCTCTTTCTATCTTTAAACACACTACTTACAGCGCGCAACCTTTGCGTAACCTTTACGAGGATATGCGAGGAAGAGGGATGGCCCGTGTGTCGACGGGTGAATCGCGCGGTCTTTGATATGCTGACGTCGCTATTATCAATTCAGATGAGGCAGGTCGGTTCGGTCGTTTGGCAAAACTGCGTTTGATCTGCTTCACCCCATAGATACGTAGGTAGGTACATAGATAGATAGGTGCACGCACATCGTCGTGTGAGTGGCAGCCTTGGGCATTTCGCGTCAACTCTCTGTGAGAGAAAGAGAGAGAGAGAGAGAGAGGGAGACAGCGAGGGAGAAAGAGAACGAATTCGACCAGCAACGTGAAATTATCATGCCGCGCTGTTACGCCAGCTTTTACTGCCGCGCTTCCCCTCGATTCCAAAATCCAGTTTCCATTACGAAGACACGCGTGTTGGAAGTTAAGGCAGACAAACAAAACCAGATCTACAGAAGCCTTATAATAAACGAGGGCGGTTCGGGTGGAACGATAATTTAAATGGCTGGATTGGTTACGCTTGATTGGCCCGATCTACTTAGTAAATAAAATTATCCCGCACATACCCCCTTACCTCTTGAATTATTATAATTTTAACTACGCAAGTAATTGTCCAGCAAAAGAAAGATCCGGGGATTTCTACCTAGGCCTCGCCAGCTTAATTGCTCTCATTTGCTCGCCCTTAATTATCCTCATTTATTTCCCTTAAGTTAAGAATTAGCTTTTCCGGGCGCCAAGTTTCTGTGAAGCGCCCCACGGCGGCGGCGCCGCGTTGTTCGTACATTTATAAAAATTAATCGTTTCGCCCGGTTTTCTAATTTCTGCGGCAACAGGGGGGCCCGTCTTAAATTAATTTGTATGGTCATGTGTCCCACTGGCGGGTCCCGTTGAATCATAAACCGACGTATGCGGGCTTCGATCATGAGTTTTCGTCAAGAAAAATTGTCAAGTACTTACACCGTGCATCTATTATCTGATATTGGAATACATTCGTTGCATAAATCTTTAAATACAATTTTTTAAATTAGTTATTAGTTAGTTAGTTATCAAATTAATTATCGAATTAATTATGAAAATTTGAAATCAAAAGGAAAATATTAGATTTTGGTTTTATTTCACTTTTGTAAACCGATTGGAAAATATCTAAAAACTCATAAACATCCCAATATCCGAGCATATCTTTATACAATATTTGTATCAGAAGATTTTACTGGGAAAAAATGGATAGGTATTTATACTAAGAGTCGCAACATTATTATATTTTTCTTACGCTTCTTTTCAGCACGCCCTACGTCCTTCGCTGTCTCCATTCTCGTCGACTTGTATAACGCAATAATCATTTAATTCCGGCGGTCGTACGCGCAGCGCTTGGCGCCAAGTCAATCTAAGCCAACCGGATATGCCTCTCTCGTCTGCCTTGTTCAGCCACTGACGTAATCCCGAAGTTTAGATTAGACGAAGGAGGGAAGATACGCTCATTAAGATCGTACTCGATGTAAAAATTCACCGGTTCGCCTGCTATGTGCGAGCTCATTTTCAAGCGATACATCGCAGTTAATTGCACGAGCCTGCGAATAATCTGTTTTGTTTTGTTTGCGATTTCGCGGATTCCAGCGTCATTAAAATTTATCGGATTAATAGTCTATATCGCGCTCTATTATCAACGAGAAAGCTTTAAATGTGTAGCACTTGTCGGAGGATACTTTATGGGTTGAAATAAATTACGCAATTGATTTCATTGGGCGGTATTAACTGGAAATTAATTTATTAGAATAAATGGGGATTGGATTGCAGTCGAAATGTGAGTTACAACATCGCTTACACAGATGATTTAAGGAATTTCGTTAATTAACTTTTTAATAGCCTATATAATATATATACAGTACATATTATAATAACGTTTCACTGAAAATTATTGTTACTTTTTAATTAAAATTACTAATAAATTTTGTTATCTCCAGGGCACATAAGGCAATTTATTTACCCATTTAAATCGCCATTAAAACTCCAGCTGTCTGAGCAATAAACCGAACTCTCATCTCGGGTGTCACCCGCATTATCACGAGTCGCGCCGCGTACTTAATATCTCAATCTGGACCGTTCTCTGCCTGCGTATCAAAACCCAACCATAGATCATCGACGAGGGGAATGACGTTATAGGATATCGAAGTACCCTTTGGAACAGTTATCATCTACATTGTCGGACAGGTCACCGTATCCCGTATCTATATTTTCATCCTATTCCGTTTCTCTCTTTTCTCCCTCTCCTTCGTCCCGATCCCCTTTCGGTCTCGCGCTTTTCACCCCGCGCAAAACTGCTAATGAATATTGGCCCTAAATATCAGTCCACGGGGATCCGGCGAGGGTTCGTCGATGCTCGTCGGTGCATATGTCCGTATATTACGGGGGTTTACACACCCCGGTTCCCCTCGTGCTAACTCCGCACGGCTCACCCCTCGCGCCCCGTACGTGTACACGGTCACGCTCGTTTGTCCCGCGTTAATTCTTCGTCTTTCTCGGGCTACCTTGTAACTCTCGTTTTAGCTCATTCCGTTCGTCTCCCCCGTATATCCCTGCCCTCTCGATGAAAACTCACCGCGCGACACCATATGTCCGCTCCCATCATCCCGGAGTCAAGACGCGGGCGCACGACATCCCCTCGCATGAAAATCTAATCGCGAATCCGGCGGAAACTCCCGGCTTCTGCTACAAATCCTTCCGGGAGTTGACGTCGACGGTTCACGAAAATTACGCGTGCGCTTCGCGCAAGCAGCTTCTGCTTGCAAGCACAAAAGGAACAGCCGTGGACATTCGTTCCAGTTCGTGTCAGAAATTTCGCGCAAGAGTTTTCTATTTTTCGTAACGTACCCCTGAAATAATTTAAACGTAAAACAAAAAGTTTTGCTATATATGTTTAATCTTCGTATGAACAATTATTATTTTGAGTTTGAAACGCGTTTTGGCAGACGCAAGTTTCTTAAAGATATTTCTCGATTCTGCGAGCCATGATCCTCTGTGATATGGAAGAGTGTGACAAACGAAAATGTCTGACGGGATACTGTAATCCGGATTAACGATAACATCTCAATTGTTTATCGCGATACAGTGACCTAATGAGCCGATAATCGCAACAAGAGAGGAAGGAGAAAGAGTAATATTTGGATGCATGACTCGACGAAAGCTTTGTTTCTGTCGCGAATACGCAAAAGCAGCCAGAAGCCTGTTTTCGTAAGGCGAACTCAACCGCAGTCTTGCCATGATCAATGACACACGGAGGCTTAATCGATCCGGCACGCCATTGTTGGCCGGAATTTCTCGTCCGGAGATCCATCGATCTTCGCGGATTTAAATCGCGTACAGCGATGATGATCGCGTGAACGATTGATTAGATAAACGACGAACGATTCAGGGAAGGTTCCATTAATGCTGGCGCTTTAGCACATTGTTGTTATTTATTGTTATTTCGAAATCCATCGCAATGCGTGTCGAAATCATCTTGCGACGACAACAAGGTTTTATATAAATTTAGACATAAAGATAAAAATGAGACATTTTACAATATATTATATATTATAAATTTTTTGTAATTTTAATAAATTTTTATTATTTTGTAACACATACTACTTTTAACTGTTCTATACAATATGCTATTTGTTGTATAATATATATTCGAAAAAAGAAGAAAAAATTATATGAAAAACATTTCGAGGTCTGAAGTGACTTTCTTGATCGAATCACCGATATCTGCCGATACTCGCGCCGGGATTCTTCCTCTGGATCCGGATTAATCGGTTTAAATTGGAACAATTTCTGCCAATTACGTTGCCAGTTTCCAGATAGCGCATGCTTACGGTAGAACGATCGTTCGTCTACCCGCAGGGGTCCATCTGTGTCCCGGCGCCGTGTAAGAGCCGCGCGATCATGCCCACATGCGTGCACACTCGCGCACACGCACGTTAATTGTACGCGTCGTTTCACGATACGTATTTTACACGTATCGCTCTCTCCGCCGGCGATAACCATCACCCACATATTCCCAATTGGTAAAGACAATCGCTAATATGTTTCTCTCCTTGATTGAGAGTGAGTCATGCTGTGTATGCTGCGCAGCGTCTCGTCCGCTCGACGTGAAAAAGACAGGCAGAGGAGAAAGAGAAAGAGAGGGACACCCGCGGTCTCTTCTCTCGCATTTACCACCGGCGAAACAATTGTTCGACGGGACAATCAAGTAGTAAATTTGTGGCGCCAGCCGGCTGCCCGCCGTATATCCGGCGTTGTTGAACTAGTTTGCCAAGGTAGTGCCAGCTCGTATACACGTGGGGTCATATACACGTTTGTTGCAATAACACGTGGAATCAACCCGTATTAAATATAGATCGGCGAAATAATATGATATTTTGCGCTCCTGCCAGAATACCGATGATTTCTCATACAACGAGCGAAGCTAATTCAAATTAATAACGATCAAGTGAAAAAAATATGGTCACAAGTTTTTCTTTATCTGAAAATGGAAGATTATCTAATACGTTTACATAACATAATTATAAATATACAATAATATATATAATCTATAAATTATTCATATATTATATTATATTTCTTATGCAAACAAATCTATATAAACAGACTTAACGTCGAATCTATAAAGAGAAACAAGATACCTTTTCTTTATTTGAAAATCTATATCCCAAAAACTCAATATATCTAAGCTGATTATGTGTCGTCATTTTGAAATTTTATGTTAAAAAAATATGCATTTTATATATGTTATGATATTCTCTTTTTTTTACAATTATCGAAGTTTAATCAATCTATATTATAGAAACAAAATGCATAAATCCTTCAAATACTACAATTTGTGAATGTATAAAATTTTCTTTACGAATCATGTTTAATAAGGATAATATTTAATAAACAAAAATAACAAGATTCAATGATTATCTATTATATAATTAAAATACATATTTTTTTATTACACAACGATGCTTACGCAATCGATTTCATGACCTCATAATTTCACCGTCACGCTCTTATTCTGTATCCCTCCTGCTTCCCTCAACCGTCGTTTTTTTTTTTGCTTTTTCTTTTTGTCGCAGGCCGGAGATGTCGTACAGCTTTTCGCACGCTCGCGTCGCTGCGAAGAACCGTATTCGTAGTGTATGAGAGTAAGCAATTTTCTTCCGAAGATGGAGCGGCCCTGGGACATCGTCAGTGCTCCAGGGAGAACGTACGACGATGCGAACGAGCGAGTGAGTGAGTATGATTGATGCGGTTTGTCGGTCTCGCCTGACGTCCAACATCTCGTCTCGCGTCATGTTCGTGGATACTTACGCCCCCGACGACGACGACGACGACGACGACGACGACGACGACGACGACGACGACGACGACGATGATGATGACGACGACACTCTCGGTGTTACAGCCGGCTACACTTTACGCATTCAGTCGCGGGACTGAACTACATTGAACCGCTGCGTCTCGATTTCCCAGCATACGCGCGGAGAATGATCTACCAAGGGATACGGAGTATCATCTTCTCAAGAAACTTAGTTGAGTTTTTCTTAGTTATATGCACCCCGGCGAGAGAGTTTTCGTGAAAGGAGAAGAACACTGTATTACCCTAAGAATCTAATCTAACAAATGTATTGTCTATACACAGCGATATTTATCATCTCGCGGTTCTTTATATAAATGGCACTCTTCGCAAAGAAGAAATAACTCATACTCGACAGTTCCGCGATTTAGTAAGTTATTCCCACGCGTTTCTAAGTTTATTGAACAATATTGAAAGCGTAATATATAAAATGTTTGAAATTACGCGCCGTTTTCGCGACAAATTACTTATATAACGGTATTGAAATGCGGCAAAGATGACATTGCAATTTATTCCTTGCAATCTAAGCATTACGACTTAAGTGATTACACTGTTAACTCCTTTATTGGTCGTTACACTTTCGTGGAATTGATTGTAAAAGTTATTCCCGAGATGTGGATATTACTATAATTTTTGAGATATGTTGCCAACATGTTTATTCAACATTATCACAGATCAAACGTATATTCCTTAGAATGCAGCTTTAATAAGCTGATGTCTGTTAAATTCTGTTATGTTTGATTTTCACATCTGATTCGTTTCACCGCAATACCGCAATACTGCAAAGGCGAGTGAGCATGTAGCATGATAATTAAATTGTGCCATGAATCATATTAATTTATGGATGTAACCATACTCTGGCATACTCGGAAAAGATCTACGAACATTTATTCACTTTTTATTCTGAAATTCTACATTTTTAAACTACATTTGCAACTTTAATGTACGTTCTAATAATTGTTAAAAATAATTAATATTAAAAATATACATTTAATTTTGCATAAATTTAATAGAGTTATTACTAAATTTATTTACACAAAAACACCTTGCGATAATTTCGCAACTGTTATCATGATAAATACGATGCGCACGAAAAATGAACGCATAATCTCTTATCGAGTCAAAAGAACGCAGGTGAACTAATGCAATGAATTAATGCATCGATTATCAATGCAGGCTGAAGGATTTTTTCAGCGCTTTATATATGCGATTATTAAACATAAACAGATGACAGATACAATAACACTGCTTATATTTCTGGTAACAAAAAGTCAGGCCTATTGTACGTACACAGCATATACCTTATCGGAATATGCGAAGTGTCGTTGCACCGAAAATTCTGGATTATCGGACGGAAGTCACGTCAGTTCGAAAAACGTCGTCGTTTCGGCAGGCGATTAAACTGTTAAAAGTGTTTGATGCTTGATAAACTTTATTGCCGCCCGATATCGTCTTGGATTTATTCTTTCAGAGCGTATCATAAAAGATTTTCAACGTTCCTATCGGGGATACGAGCGCGCTCGATTTTATGAAAGCTAAAAGATTAAGGTAAATTCTTGTCTGAGCTAACATAGGAAAAATCCGTTATAAGAAATTTTAGTCAAAATCTAATCTTCCTTTAAATTTTAACATTTCCAAATATACAATTTTCGAAAATCCATCACTAAACAATCACTTGTCAAGTCGTAAAATCACTTATATATTATCTCTTTTCTACAAATACCGTTAATTTCAATTGCATCGTATCTGTATTAGTATTTAAAGTTTAGTATTTAAAGTTATCTATTTAAAGTTTACGCATAATTAAAATTCTCCAGATAGTCGATATTCTCGGAAAATCTAAACTATTTTCCTCAAACCTTTTCTCAAACAAATATCATCTAAGTACGCAATCCCCTGAAAGAGCGATGGACGTGATCTAAAAACTTCTCAAGCAACCACAAAGATTTCATCTCCTTCGAAATCTCATCTCCCAGGAAAAATCGAACATCACCCTTGCGGCCGTAAAAGCGCGGTGTTCTCTCTCTCACCATCGGCCCCGTTGCCTAAATTTTCCAAGTTCGCTCCTTGCATCCAGCAGTATCCACCATCACGATGGGTGTTGAAGGACGAGCGCCGAGCGGCGTACGTGCATGTACGCTCAAGTGTGCGAGGGCAGCGCGCAAATATCAATCAGTGGAGTCAAGAGTGGAATCAGGGTGGCCGAGTGGTTCCACATAATGCTGCAACCAGGAGGTGAGAGAGCGTAGCGCGCAGCGTGTATCTCGTGTTCGGTAGCCGGTGCAGTTTAGACACACAGACGCGCACAGACGTGTATTCCACGCATACATGTACGGAGAGCACATACGCATACAGGCGCGAAACCCCATCAGCAACCCCACACGCGGTAGCGGAGCAACGACGCCCGGTAGCGTTCGGTAGCGTCGTCTACCCCACTCCTCTTCATGGATCGACGATCGTCCACGTGTTGGTTTGTGCGTGCACCACCACGTATAACGGGAACAACCCGGTGTGTATGTGGGTGGAGTGGAACCGAGAAGGCGTGCCCGGGAGGCGGGACCCGGGACCGAAATCTTGGTGTGCATCGGATTTCTATGTGGGTGTACTCCCCCTCCGTGTAATCGCCGACGGTGTGTGCCTCGTCCGTGTGCTTCTCTCCGTCTCTCTCCTTCTCCACGTCCGCCGCTCTCGCGGCCGTCATCGCATGGGAGTCCCTCCACTATCAGACCCGTTAACAGCAGTCGGCGTCGAGGCACCCGCTCTAACAGCTAACGTCTCTCACATCCCCGGACTTGAGCCGGTGCTCCGCCGTTTCCGATCTGTCCTGTCCGGCCGATGGACTGCACGGAAATCAGTGTCACTGACAACCGGAAACCTCGCCTCTCGCGCGACACGTATTCATTGTCGCAAAACAGACAGAAGCTGTTCTCCTACGGAGGACTGTCCAGGTGTTGATGAATTACAAATCGACAAGCGGCTTCGAGTGTCTTGATTGTGCCGGTAAAAGAATCCCTAGTGCTTGTGCGCTATCGATGTTGACAACTCTCTTGAAAGAATGAAGTCCGCAAACAGGTAGTTCTGAGTAAGGATTTTATCGAACACTCTTGTATACATGGCTGATACATCTCTTTCTTAAAGAGTTACCTCCTCAGAACAAACATCCTCGATAATTATTGAAAAATCGTTGTTCCTGAAGACACAAATCGCCGAAGATTTGAAGAATTTCCACAACCTTGACAGGATTTTCTGGATAGTTTCATTGGAAGTCAGATTAAAAAAGATTGTGTATATTTATTTATTGCTGAAGAAACTGAAAAACCTCAAGCGTGTTGAGAAATGAGATGCGAATGTCTTGTGTAGTGACGCGAAAGTTGTAAAACGGTGAACGGACTCGAGGTCCAGGATGATGGAAGTGCAGCAGCAACACTCACCTGTCGGGGTGGGTCCGCTAGACTTTTCGAGACGAGGGGTTGCTGAGGCATCTGCGTTTCGAGTTGTCAAGCCAAAACAACCGGCCTCGTCGCTCGTACATCAGCAACCGCTGCCGCCGGAAACCAACAACAACGAGAATCTTCAGGAGAACCCGCAGATTCCCATCGATGAAGGTAAGATTTCTTGAATGTAATCTACCGAGCATAAATTATCAATAGTTAATGACATAAAAATATTAAGTTTTGGCAAAATTTTAAGTACTTACATGAATATTCTTTAAATATATTTTTAAGGCAAATTTTTATAACAATTTTAATCTTATTATAATAAAAAACAAGTCAAACAATATCTCTTAGTCACACATTAACAGCAAAATATGAAATATGCGATATTTGTATAATATATATGTATATAAAAATTATTTTGAGATAAAAAGATTATATACAAACGTATATAAGCTCCCCTAATTTTGAGTTGTACATAAAATATTGAAATTTTAAAAATCTTTGTAAATGTAATATAAATTTAATATTATTTATTATAAAATAACTGTTAAAGGTTTGTAATCAAAGAAAAATTGTAATTAAAATCAAAAACTGTATCCATTCAATGCGAATCCTTTAGTTATATGTGTAAACGTATTTAATAATAAAAATATACAATTACAAAATTCTCAAACTTCAGTCTTAAGTATCATTCGATTGTAACCGCGTATTTGTGGACGATATACATTATCGCGATTGAAAACCCAATGTGTCATCCCCATGCGAACCGATCAAGCTCTAAATACGCACTGACGATACATACTCCATGGAGGAAACCCCATATTTCAGATAACCAGCCAAAATATATCGCGTCCAAGCCTTTGACATTTCCAGCTGCATGCCGTTCGTTGACGTAGCGTCCCTCCGATTCTCACCCCACGTCCATCTCTCGCCTGTCATCATCCTATCTATTACCTGCCGATTACCTCTGCAACGTGACATTTATGCGGTAGCTCTTGCAACTCGCGTCGACACCTGAGCTTGTAGCACGCACACGCGTGAGAGTCACGCGCCGTTTCGGAGCAAGCGGGACACGGGATGCTCGTAGCTCACGCACAAACACGCACACGCGCGTGCAGGTGCGTAGGGGGTCGTCATCGTGCACAACGATCTGTTCAACAGGTGAGAGGGGATGGTTGGCATTAGACGGCTGTCTATACTAATATCCCGCTACTAATCGCGGTAACAGGCTAAACGCAATAATATCAAGCTATAGGCGTTGAGCTAAGCGGTTTAAGCGATAATTGCCAGGTGATGGGCAGCTCATCGAGGGGTTGACTACTGTTCTTCTGCTGCTTGTACCCGCCGAAGTACTCAAAATCTCTGTTTGATATGAGACTTAAAAGTATCTCAGTCGACACAGAGCATCAGTGATTACATCTACGTTACAATTGTACAACATCTATGTCAACAATGTAGATGTAATATAACACATATTGTTATATTACATTTATATTGTTGAGTGCGAAATTATAACATAAATGTAATAATGTAACTGATGCTCTGTGTCGACTGGGATGCAGCCATATTTACCCATTTGTTGCAGAATTATCGAGTTTCTCATGATTGAAACGAAAAAAATATATTTATATATCTTATAACATTTAAATTCTTATTTCTCCTAATAAGCTTAGAAAAATAAGAAAATTTAATTATTCGAAAGGAATGGTTAAATCTGAATCAGTGTAAACGTGTTTGGACTTCTAGTATGTCAACCTTCCATTTCCTTGCATATTTTTACTTAATGTATACGATATTATTATCTGTTTGCTTTCTCTCTTCGATTGGAAAAATCTTGCGACTCAGCGCTTTAAGTGCGAAATGATTTTCTTGATCTTAATCCTACAACAGACTGATTCTCTTTGAATTCACCGGATCTGCCGCTCAGTCGCGGCTGTTTTTGTCGGTGATTTCCACGGCAAATCACGTTGGCCTTACCGTTTTATAGGTTTATGACGGACCGATAGCGCAAAACGTGCACGCGGGACTACGCAGGATAAAGACTCGCGCGAGCAAACGATCCGATATCGCCGCGATTCTCGCTGGCTAACAAACACGCGTTACCTGCATTATGTATACAGGCGTATCGATGTGTTACACCAGACCATCTTATCTCGGACGTGCGGTACGTCCGCTATATAGGAAAATATGATTTATTTCTGATAATCCTGGCGAGAATGAGACAGCCTTTGCGGCGCGGAGTGTCTAATCTCTTCGCTGCTATCTCAGATTATCCCAGATCGGTCTCCGCTATATTGCCGGGATTACAGATTTCTCTCGTTCTTTTTTTTTTGTCATTTCTCGGTATAGCCGAACGACCGATGTCTCGTTATCGATCGATTGATCTGTATAACGATTACCGAGAGTTACGGAGATGATGCATCGTCTCGGATGTATGATAAATTTATTGTTTTATGAATATAATTACTATAATTAAAATATAGACATATATATGTTATTGTCAAATGTTTGCCAAATAGTCATTATTAATAACATTCTTTTCTTCTCTTATATTATTAATTCCAATTATTATTTGCTGTAGAATAACATGTTATAATTATTAATATATTTTATTTCCAACATGGTTTTTGAACATTACATAAATTTAAACTTAATTTAAAAATATGAAAATGTACGTTTTCCGAAACATATATTAAACAAAAAATATACGTTTATGATAGATGCAATCAAAATGACATTTATTACTCTATATCGAAATAAAGAGGTAGATGATTTGTATTATGTTAATAATATTATATATTTTTTTTTATATGTTTATAATATATCACTATTACATTATTACGATTTTATTCTTGATTAGATTTTTATTCAACAATAAAATCAAGAAATCAAATGACGCATATGATATCGATGTAGAAAAAAACCAGATCTGATTTAGCTTGAATTGAACGATTAGATTAGGTTCTGGATTACATTCATCGTCGTAAAGCTCGGATTTGATATTTTATCATATCTGTATAAAAAAACTAACATGGATTATAGTATGATCGTTTGTCGGTCGAACTGTAACTTGACAATCACGATTAATTTCCTATTGCCATAATTGCAAACATCCGTTTCTATGCTATTGCGATATCGAAAGTTATTAATCTTTAGATTATTGAGCAATGAAATAAATATTTTTGTATGTTTTTATCTATATTTATAACTTTATTATTTTATACGAATTTTATAAAATAGATGTAACAAATATGGAATTATCGATTTTATCGATAGTTATTTTCAATTTGTTACTTATTAAAGTGACCTATGAAAAGATTGTTAAACGAGTTGTCATCTCTTTACAAAATTCTCGATACAATAATGTAATTATGCTAATATTAATTTTGGCATTCCATGGGCCAAGCAAAAGACAAGGCTTTCACTCATTTCATTAATCATCAAGATAGCGAATTGGCGTGAAGTTTTCGAACTTTGATCCTCCACCGAAACGATCAAAGAAACCAACCAGGATGGATGGCGGATAGGAATGCAGGTTTCAGGGAGAAAGAGAGCGAGTAATGGCCGAGGCAAGGTTGATAAATAGAGGAGGGTTTCTCCTCCTTTCTAATAAAGACGCTCTTGTCGAGGGGTTGATCTTTCCTACGAACTAGGAATACTAAATTTGTCAAGACTTGAGATGTCATTGCAGCGTTAGCGACTGGCGGAGTAACGATGCATAAATGATCGAGAAAAATGCCCAATCGTTTCGCCGTTCACATCACTATCATTTTATATTTTCGCATACATTGTCTTGCAATAATCAATCAACCTAGTAATAGATCTAAATGTAATAGCGGATGTATCTATTTGGCGATGCTTGTATAATTTTTAATATTTTTTACATTCTTCAACATAAGACAAAATAAGTTTTAATTTTATTCTTAAAATATATCTAATAAAATTATCCTAACTATTACTTAAATCTATAATATAAAAATTAATGTTTTAACGCATATTATTATATACCCGATTAAGTTTTTTAATATAATAAATAAATTATATAAAATTTGAGGCTTTCGCGATGTAAATGAATATTCGGTTTACTTTCCGGATTTAAGCCGTATAAATTCTTGATCTGATTCCGACGTTTCATAAACATTTCAATTCACTTCATCAGAGAAGAATAACCTGATATTATATTAGTGAACTGAAATGTTCACGAAAGATCGAAATCAGATCAAGAATTTACGCGACTTATATCCGAAAATCAAACCGAATAAATTATATTTGTTTAATAATCTTAACATTATGATATTATTTTTTTTAGGAGGATGCAATGTTCGTTTAATGTTCCCGAGACTGTGGGCACCTTTCGGGAATACCACAGAAGTTACGAATCTACCACCTTTACCAAAAAGTCACTCAGGTATGTGCATTATAAAGAACCAATAATCCGTTTTATTGACAAGTATATTCATATATTCAATCGAATTATATTACGAAACAATGAAAGGATTTTTCACTATTAAACTTTGATGCCATCTTGATTCCCGCATTTGACATATCGCGAAAAAGTATTAAATTTTGATATTTCGCTATACCACATATTTCATATCACTTTCACATTTCGTCTAAAACTAAAAAACCAATGGAAATAATTCTGATTTTATTCTAATCGTATTACTTTTTATCGATAAAAAAGTATTTTATCGAAATTGAAAATTATGCAATATAATATTACGAGGTATATTAGATTAAATCTGATATATAGTACCTTGTGCTTGTTATTGATTTTTATTATTATTATTTGTTACCTCACACGTTTGCTAGATGATTATTATGGATACCACGGATAATTTTAAATATTATTAATTTTTGTCCATATCTCAAATATTCAAAGAGACTGCACTTACGGCGCTTTAGACACGCAATCGTCATTACGTGTACTTACTTTGTCGTTGCTTCTTACGTCTATTCGAAAGGTGTAGACGGGCGGGTATAGCGCCGACCTTTCGCCCCGTTGTGATGACGGCTTCCTCTTGAGCCCGGATGACGGCAGGTTTTTATTTGCCGATCATTAAGAACGACCGGTCGTCGTCGACGATTGGGATAAATGGTAGCACGCGTCATACCACGCACGGACATGGGCCTTTCTAGCTCCTACCGGCCCAATTGAAGCGGATTAGAGGCGCGGACACAGGGATTCGGTCCGTCGGCTCCTTTGTGCTTATACCTACCCTGAATTAGTAACATCTTGTCATGTTAAACGCCCATGCATATTCTCTTCCTACTTCTCCCAAATGCGCGCGCGCGCGAGCGTGTGTGCACGTGACCATTCATCTGCCCCGTTCATTCTCAGACACGATAAGATCAACGCGTCACTTTTATCGTCGCCGCCGCCGCTCTGCCAAGATTTGCGTCGCGTAAACATGGCGCTGGTTGAGCAATATCATATTATTATTTATATAGACAAATCATATAGAGACTATCTCTATTTTTATTGTAAAAGATGCTAAAGATCAAGAAAATTATAGAAGCTATTTTAAGACGAGAGAGCGGAAATAATATAATAATTCTGTGATTTGTCATTATTAGAATGATACTTTCATGAAGAAAAAATCCTCAACAATTTCGATAATTTACAGTGAACAAGTATTTTAATATTTATGCAAGCAAATAAACATCAATATTATTTATCTCTTTTTAAGATTTTCAAATAATTTGTTTTAAATGCATATATTTTATATCAATAACAATAATAATAATAATATAATAAAGACAATTTCACAATTTTGAAATATTACAGCATAGATATAACATCTAAATATTAAGAAAACAATATTAAAATTTATAAATTCTTCGAGTATGTAGGAAGTAAAATTTTGATTTATATCTTTGATTGATATATAAGATATCTACAATGAGTATACCTGATAAACGACTTCGATATATATAAACATTTCTTGCGGCAAATCGATAAGAGGACTCGTGACAAGGGGATGACGATACTGAAAATGCTTGTGGACGTGGATTAATAAAGGAAGGCCAAGCCGGGGGGACAATTAGATCGAGTTAACGGCTAACTTTAATCTTCTGTCGTCCGTCAGTCGTTTACTGCGTAGTGATCTGCCGCTATTAGAACCGTTATACAGTTCAAACCCCTTCCGTGATGTCAGTTCATGGAAAGGAATACGCGTGACCTTTGTCGCGCAGTCGGCGTCAATAGAGCCGAGTGACAGGACGATGTGGGTTTTCAAAAACGGATTTTTCATCCGGCCGTCAGTGTCTATTTAAAGTTAATCCCATCACAAGAAGCGATATCAGGGTGTGCTCATGTAAAAAATCGGAAGAAAGGATTTCGATTTAAATTGATGTAGACTGAAGATGATAAATTATGGTCCATTTTATTGGTAAATGCAAATTAAAAATATTTCTAATAATATGTTTCTTCTTTATTTATCTAAGATTTATTTCATTCGGAAATATTTTTGAAGATATCCGATAATTGTGTTTTAATTTCTCTTTCAATCTTATTTTTTAATTTTTAACTTGCTTCGTAACGATAAGTAGAATTATTTTATTTTTGATACGATAACTTGAGCAACGTAATATTTAATGAACAAGTTGACAAGTTCTTACTTTGGCTCGTTCGCCATCGGGTTTGTACGTCAGCTACACTCTAGAAACTTTGTCTTGCTCGTCCCGTAAGCAACTCCGAGCACTTTACGCGAACATGGCGGATGCGCATCAGTGGCGGAACTGTCGTAGCAAAAACGATCCCGAAGTCAATTCAAGAAGTTTCATTCACCGTATCGGGGGGGTTGGAAGCTGCACTACAGACCACGTGACACGCATCTCGATGCAGTTTCAGACGCACGTGTGCGTAAACATGTCTAGGCTCGCAGATCCCGTTAAACCCGGACCAAAGCTAAACCCATCTGCCGGACGGTCCCCGACCGTTTTTCTCTCGTTGTGGTTTGCACCGTTAGTTTTTAGCGCATTCCAGTCGACCCAGACACAGCATTTGCGTAAGCAGTTCTTCCTATCATACCACAGGACACATCTGTCTGAACTTCCTCCTTCTTTTTGCTCATTCTCGTCTCGTTCTCCTTCTACCTTCCTGACAATAAAGCGCGAACGACGGAATAAAATTGTTTTCGCAATTGTTATAAAATTCAAGTTTTTACCACTTAAGTTTTGCCCAAAATATTTAAATTTAGTGTCCAATATTAAATTATTCACATAAGATCAAATTTACATAATATATCTCTGAGAATGTTTAAAAAAGAAGTAGAAAGAAAAAATATTTGCTATCAACATGTAATTGAAATTTGTCAGCCCATGATTTTGCTATATACTTCAGTGCTTCAAATTTATGAAGCTTTCAATTTGATCAGTTCAGTCTTGTTAATAAAATAATATACAAGTAATCACGCGAATCCTAAATTTAGGCTAATGTGTTGCTTGGAATATATGCCATCGTAGAAGCAAGAAAAAAATTCGGATGTAATTTCATTACGCTCCTCTTTGCGTTTTCCTTTGTGCTTCTGACCGGTGCAATAAAGTACCTATCTGTCTCCTCGGACAGATCCCCGCAGGCGCGAGGCGCGTTTCTCATTACATTAGGCCACTCTGACTCGAGTTGTATTTTGATTCGATTGCAAAGCCACCAGGAGACACGATAATAATCGACCCCAACGACAGGGCTCGCGGAGAGCTTTAAATGCGATTAGCCGACACCGCGGTGCATCATACAGGCCGGCACGTGACCGCGTGTCGCGCGCACGGATTATAAATATAATATACCGGGTGTGAGCGAGAGACGCAATATGAGTGATCCGAAACTGAAATTGCCGGGCATTGAGAGGGGGGCTGTAAGATAGATTCGAGTCGTCCACCCTTCTTTCTCGCGATGCACACGCGTGCCCGATTTCCGATTCATCCGACGCCGTAAATCACGACGGTCGAAGCGATCTCTGATTATTAGACAAGCCGCACATAGTTTCTGGATATAATTCAATCTCAAATTGTAAAGGTTTTGACGTTAAACTCTCCGCATTGTCTTTCTCTGTTTGGAGCAAGGATTTTGCGAGCAAAGTCCATTTCTTCTTTATTATTTTTGGGAAATATGTTTGAAATTATTTATATAATTTTGTTATTGCAATCTATATATAATATATATAATCGTTAGAGACATTTACATAACATTTACATAACATTAATTACAATTATTTAATGATGCGTAGCTTTATGCTAACGCGAATAATTAGTAACGGAAAGATCCTAAGTTTAAATCTTACATCAGTGGCCCCTCCCGCATATATTCTAACAGAAAGTCAAAGAAGAATTTTTTAAATCTAGGTGACATTACGGACTATTATACCTAGCCGCCTATCTTATACTACTAATTACAGTTATTTAATTTACAGTGCAAATGATATGTTTCGAGTATATTTGAAATATACAAATGATTATCCAAAATAATGCAATAAATGAATTGTCCATCTCTGCGTTAATCATATCTTGAAATCAAATCTAGATTTCTCCGAAAATACTCGTTAAACGATGATAACGAAATAAATTATATTCTGCACGTTTAATCGAACAAATACATCAAAATTCACGATTGAATCATATTTCGTTTGAACCGGTCGACAGATAAAATGACGCGACGTACAAATCAAAGCTGCGTCGGGAATCATCGATTTGATAATCAGAGAATACAGCAAATTCCGATTGACAAGCGATACCGAAATTGCGATCCGATGTAATTTGCAACTGTCATTGTGAAAATATTAATTTAATATTTCAATAATGATAAAAGTTTAATCTCGTCATTATATATTAACCAGCCATGGAATATTAGAGCCGTAATTACCGTGACATGTTATCTAGTAGATGATCACATTAATCATTAACAAAAGGACATAATGCATAATAATAAATTTTTGTACTAGCCTACAACTATTTTGGTAAAATAATGCACCTATTAGGCATAGAATATTTCTTATCGTTTTATCGTACAAGAATGATTCCTTTCCGTGCTGTCACACGAGAGTTAATCACAACTTATGGCACCGTGTTGGATGAAATATTTCGAAAGGGTGCGCGAGGGATTTCATTAAGGACACTGCTTCACGCGAAACGTCTCGAAAATACATTTCGCTCTCGGCACCTCACTATTCGGTCCTCTCCTCGCGATACCTCGTTAGCGCAACATGAGACCCTGTCACGACCTCTCTCGTACTCTGTCCGTCCCTTAAACACCCTCGCGCCAGCACGCTAGGAAAAAAAAGGCCCAGTACGTGACTCAAATCTCATTCCGCCCGAGTCCTTCCCGGCCAGAAGAAACTGTATTTATCCGTGGCCTTCCTTTTTCGGATTCCTCTGCATCTAGCGTCCTACGCGTAACTCATACGTGACGTAGCTGCCGTTCGTCCAATCATTGGCCATCTTGCTCCCGTGACTGGTATATAAAATCTGGTTTATCGATTACGAAACGTCTATCCGCCTAGTGGTGCAAAATCCATGCAAGATGATTATCGGTTTCTTTTTTTGCGCGCTTGAACTTGATATAATTTTTTTATTTCTAACAAAGAAATCAATGAGATCAATAAATCATCTACCAATTAGGACTAGTTCGATGTGATATAAAATTTATTTATCATTGATCGGTATATTATAGAACGCCTGTCTTTCGGAGTTGGTCGTCTGGTGGGTTCGCCGGCGACGAGAAGTCCCTCGCCGTCTCAATCTCCTTGCCCGGATTCCCCTCCGCCCGAGCGCCGGGATGCCGAGGTGGACGTCGACGTTGGCGAGGAAGAGGTCGACGTAGACGTCGAAGAGGTCGGCGACGAGGATGATCACGAGGGCACTTCGAGTCCGCCGCGGTCGTCGTCGACGCCGTCGCCGTCGCCGGTCAGCGTCGCGACGTCGCCCGTATCGCATCCGCCGAAGAAATCCGGCGACAGCTT
Organism: Tetramorium alpestre; assembly: GCA_021460005.1. Classification (NCBI taxonomy): domain Eukaryota; kingdom Metazoa; phylum Arthropoda; class Insecta; order Hymenoptera; family Formicidae; genus Tetramorium; species Tetramorium alpestre. Next base: position 373,397 of record JAJVSH010000019.1, on the reverse strand, counting down.
CAGCGTGTCGGCCCTCCTCAGGCCGGATCCACCTTCCGCACACCTGCAGAACGCGTCCCCGCTTCGAGAGTCCGCTTCCATCGGCGCCCATGCGCCACCGCCCGGCTCGTCGATCCTCTACCCGCCGTTGCATCTCCAGAGCGGCCTACTGCCGCCCCATCCGCATCACCCTCTCTCGTACCTGCACCCCCAGCTGCTGCCGCATCATCTTCTGCCACCGCACCTACACCCGCTGTTGCGCGGCGTTCATCCGGCTCACCCGGGACTACACTCGACTCACACGGCGCACGGGTTACACCATCCTCATCCGCTCGGCGATGTTTACAGCTGCGTCAAGTGCGACAAGATGTTCAGCACGCCGCATGGGCTCGAGGTACTACATATGCGCGGTCGACGCACACTTTTTTTCCGCACTTCGTTGTTTTGATTTCATTTCTGATTTGCTGCTGGCACTGACGTTTTCTCATCCGCCTTCGTTCTGACAACTTTATCGACAATTAATTTTTGTGTCGCAGTAATTTCAAGCAAAATAACATCTTTTTATTTTTACATTCGAATTATACTTGTAAAACAATATCTTTATATTTTAAGTATATGCATATTTTTTACTAAGAAAAGTCATCTTGCACGTACTCATGAGAAAACAATTTCAAGTTTGATACGTGTAATTTTTTATTAATGAAACTTATCTATTGTGCCGCAGACTGTTTTAAATTTTGTATATCGGATTATTTTAGTTAACAAGATATCGATTTGCTTAGGTTCATGCGAGGCGGTCACACAACGGTAAACGGCCATTCGCCTGCGAATTGTGCAACAAAACCTTCGGCCACGAAATCAGTCTCACGCAGCATAGGGCTGTGCACTCCGCAGAGAAAGTGTTCGAGTGCAAGCAATGCGGTAAAGCCTTCAAGAGATCCAGCACGCTCAGCACTCACCTTCTAATCCATTCGGACACGAGACCGTATCCTTGCCAATTCTGCGGCAAGCGATTCCATCAAAAGAGCGACATGAAGAAGCACACTTATATACACACCGGTGAGTAATCTATAAATTTTTATCTTAAAAGTAAAATTTGATTTCTCATTTAATGATTTCTCTCGATAACTACTATATTTCTCTCGTGTAGCTATGAAAAATATATAAATTCGAAATTAGTGTGTGCATTTATACATATTTCACTTATATGAATCATTAGCTACTACCAACAAAAATATATTTTATGAAAATATCGCGTTACTTTAAATTGTAAACGATTTCAACTTAAAATAAACTTAAAATATAAATAAACTCATAAATTCCTATTAAGAAGGCTAATAATTTTATTTACTAGAGCTCCACATATGAACATGTATATAAACTACATTTCTAATCCGTCCGATATTCCGATCGTTTTATCTAGTTGGCTGGAAATGCTAAAGTTACTCGGATTGAATTCACTTGGAACGCAATTATCCCATCTTTGGACAGCTCGCTAACTTTTGCGAATGTTATACGAAAATCGCGCTCGTGATTCCGATGGGTATCGTTATCGAGGGAACGTAGGGGATCAATTAGTCCGGCAAGTTTGTGCGATAAATAATGCAACCAACCGTCTGGACCGAGTCCTTGTGAGAGGACCCAGTTGAATATAGCACATGTGGCCAATGCATTTCAGGGATGCCGAGTCCCACATTGCGAATTTCGCTCGGTAATAATCGTAATGTCTCTTTCGGGGGTCCCCCCCGTCTCTTCTGTATTTAACGTTCACGTTCCTTGCTCCCACGATTTGGGGTGGTATCATGGCCTCCCTAATCTTGGAATGGAACTTTGCCGTGACGCAATGTGGAGTCTGTGCAAGATACACAAGTGGGTAATCTTATTTTACGAAGTGGATATTTCGACTATTGATTGTATCTAGAATGACAAAAGTATTCATTTTGTCATTTGATTAAAAATAAAATAATCAAAATCGTGTGAAAATTAAAACATCTAATAATTTTTCTTGGGCATTTATAATAATTTCCATTTAAAAATATTACTATTTGAGAATGAGATTATTTATATTTAAAATAGCACCGAGGAAAAAAAGAGAATGATATGATTTTGTTAGAATATCATTTACATCCGAAGAGCAACTTCAGATTATTATCAATGATAGGTGCAATCCTCGTAGCAGCTCTTGTTTTTCTTGTATCTCTGTAATGCGTGTTTATCTTCGACATACGCATCAATGTCGAACGCGTCGAAGTCCTACGTGCGATTGGCGAGGCCAGAGCAAAAAAGTTGAGGGAGTCGCAAAGCGGTGGTGGCGGCAGGACACTTGACACTTCGGTGTCTCCCAGTTGATGGAACGGAGTCTTGAAGGAATAAGGGGTGGAGAGAGAGAAAGAGAGAGAGAGAGCAACGAAGGAGAGAAGGCCGCCTGCTGGAGAGCTCCTGCCTTAGTCGAAGCTCTGGGTTTTGTATCGTCTCCATGGCAACCCCTCCCGATGTCTTATCAAATTATCACCTTGTCCTCCCCCACGCTACTCCATCCTACCGTCATTCCAATGCCTTCCGCCCCTCATTCTACGGCTCCCTGAAAGGGCCGAAGGACTCAACGTAGCAGGATACAAAACGGTGGTCACTTCCGGAGACTTTTCTAACAACCTGCGGGATCCTCGTGTTGCACGCTGTTGTGTCCACCTATACGCACCGCTGCGTCCCATACGAAGGGTCGCCATGAAACATTTAATTCATTATTCAGGAGAATGAAAAATTCAGAGGCGCCATGAGAGCGCCGACCAATGACGTTCACGGTCGCAACAATTGCGCCGTGAAACGAGTCCGAGTCCTTTTCCCGTAGGAATCTTTCGCTCTCGGGGGACAGCTTTTTCTTCGGCGGTAAAGGAGTTGCTTTGCGGTTTTCTGTTTTAAACCTTTTTTATTCAATAAAGATGTTCTACGTGATTTGAAAGTTCGGAATCAATTTTTTTATCGAATTTTTACGCAAAGCATGTATCACTGAAGATATTAGATAATAAATATTCTTTCGTTTAATTATATTCGCTAAATTATATTTAAAGTATGTAATTTTCCGAAGGGCGTTATTTTGTCACAAAACTTAAAAAGTGAAATACAAATCTAGCTTGAAATCTGTTTCGTCGTTTCTTTGATAAGCTACACGCTTCTAGTAGCTTGTACATACACACGCTCACTAGATTGATTCGATGTACTGTTTTCTCTTCGATGCGATCTCTCCGTTTCTCTCTCTCTTTTTTTTTATCATTCGCACGAACAAATCTCGTTGCTCCCACGACCTCGAGCGGCGCGCCGACTGCGTGCGTACGTGCGTCAGGCAGCAACGAGGGTGTTCTGGGAGTCCGCTGCTAATGATAATCAGCCCTCTTTCTCTTTCCGACCTCCCCCTTCGACCGCCTACGTACCCCATGTACCGAGCACGGGCCATGTGCAATAAGGGTGCGGCACCGTCGGATTCCCCGGGGAACGGCGTGGCGTAACGTAAAATCATTATTAGGTAGGTAGGTAGGTGGTTGCTGGTGCACACGAGGGGTGGAAAGAGAAACGGGTGGTTCGAGCGAGCGGGGGTCGAAGCGCCGCCGCTCACGGGGGTTGAGAATAAGAGCTCTGCAAATATTGTTCGTGCGCGAGCCAGCAACCCGGAATAGGCTACGAGGGGCCGGAGCGTTACTTCGCGTTACCTTCGCAGTTAGGCGAACGTTTTCGGGGGGAGAAGCGGTAGTGGAACGCGACGGCAAAGGGGGAGGGTGCGACGAGTCAAGTGCACGGTCGTTGCAAGGGGTTGACGAGCGAAGTGACAGACTGGCAAGTGGCCACGAGTCTCTTCGATGAGAAAACACTGGCAGAATGTCTTTGGGAGGGGTGGCGAATATTTTCAGAGCTTTGCAGGGTGGTATGGCAGGTCGTGAGTTTTCATAGCATCAGCCGCGTGCGATGTTGTCTGGTCTGATGAATACAATGACGACAAGAGTGATAGTTCGTGAAATACATTATATCAGAATTAATCGCTACTGTTGAATTTCTTTTAAAAAATAATGCATATCTTTCGGAAATAATTTTAAATGAATTATTTTCCAATACAGATAATAATTATAAAAAGTTTAATACATTTATTTAATTAATCGGTGCTAACTGTACGTGTTTTTCTTTTAAATTATATTATTCGCGGTATTTAAAAAATGTAAAATTAATAATCTCCGACTCTCGGCGCCGATGTGATTGCAGAAGAACATTATCGAAATCATCGACCCTCTGTCATCAGGATGATCAACTCGCAATGTGTATGTGGTCTTATCTACACACGCGTGATCGTGCCCTGTTTTCACAATAAATACAACCTGTCCGCTGTTAGTATAAAGTAAAGTCGATGGGCCGAAGCAAAGGGAAAAAAGGGAAGAATGAGTGCATTCTGTGCACTTTTTCATCTTTCCACTGAATGTTTTTATTTCGGTCGAACGTTCGGCGACACATTTGAGACGTCTGTTGCGAATGGACCATTTTTTTATGATTAATTGCTTTCAATATCAATCGCTTTCATTTCGCATTATTTACCCAGAATTTTATGCAACTTTATTATTGTTAGATAATCTGAAGAAATATACGTTATTTAGTCATATTTTATTCTGCAGTATAAACAAAATATATACGCATGATTTCTTGTATAAAATTTCAATGGATAATAAAGTTCATTTAGCGCTATATGTGTGCCTTTGGAAAAATATATACATACATTTAATATGCGTCATACACATCAAACAATATCCGTATTCATTATCGCGAAGGAAATTAAAGCCTCATAAAAGACTCCGTAATACGATATCCATTAGAACACTCGCAATAACTGGGATGATTAATTGAAATCGTCGAGGTCAACCATTACTTTAGCCTGGTTACATGTAAATATAGCATTCGCAGCTTTTATGCATTTACTAATGATTGCAATCTTTTGCTAATGATCGAACTTGCTCGACAGAGTTAAATCTACGTGTGACTCTGAAGCGCGCGTTACTTCTCTAATATTCTGTTATCATTACAAACTCTATGATTTTATCACCTCTACCTTCTGTGATATATTAATTTTGCTTGGCTTTGCTTAGGAAGCTTTTAAATTAAACTGTTTCAATACTTAGTTTCATACGTAATTATTATCCTTTCTGGGAAACGTCGTCGCCGCGTGATTATTTGTGCAGAATTGTTCCGTGGAAGAAAAACACTCGGGAAATATTGTTGACAGGATTAAAATAGCCACGTATTTTTAACAAACACACACACACACATACACACACACACACACACACACACACACACACACACACACACACACACACACACACACACAC
>JAJVSH010000019.1:302666-366242 GCA_021460005.1 Tetramorium alpestre | reverse complement strand
TCTCTCTCTCTCTCTCTCTCTCTCTCTCTCTCTCTCTCTCCCCCTCCCTCCCTCGACTCGTCACTGACACTTGAGGCCGCATGCATACGAGCCGGAATGGGTTTGATATGCCGAGTACAGAAAGGGGAAAGGGGTGAGTGTGATGTTCACCGGCGATCAGGGAGACTCGGTCGTCAGTTATTGTTATTTATTGTGAGGGCTGTTGCGAGCTGGTTGCGGCAATGAACGCAGTCGATGCAATCAATTTGTTTTAACGTTATCCCGGATATATCAGCTGCATTGTATTTAGAGTTATGTGAATTTAGCCGCGTCATTGGCATCAAAGCGGCGTTTGTGAAACTCGCGCTGCACGAATGACCGAATGGATAGATTGGGAAACCGGATTAAAATTAAACATTGCAATTTTAAAGAAGAAACTAACAGGAGAACATAGGCTTTAATTATTTTAAAATTGCTTCCCATTTTTCGAGCTTGCTTTAATTCTTGCGACGAAAAAGCTTAAACGTTGTTGCGCCAAGTAGTACTTCCTCTGTACATCGCTATCAGTTTATAGCAGTTGAAACAATTTCTTTCGTATCAATGAGTCATTTATTAATAACCACGTGGACGAGGAAGAGGAGCAGTAAGGATAAAGACGATGCTATTTCGAAACACAATTGGCAATTAAGCTGCGCGCACACGAGCGATATAGTAAGAAGAGCCTTAGCGCGGATGGCGTAGATCGGATTTGTCACGATTCCTAATGTTGATCGACGCGCTAATAATTTAATAGCCATACATCCGCCATGATCGTATGGGATTATTACCGCGGATCCCTGCGGTATACCAAAAGCACTAAGGAGCTAACGGACTTAGTCCTTGGTATCATGTTTCCTTCTTCCTTCTCTTGATTCCTGTTCCCCGATCGTCTCTGCCAAAATTATTATTGATACAGAAGGTTATTCGTCGCTAATTTATTAATTTATGATTAAATTATGCAATGACAAAATTTATAACTTTCAATTACATATATATGTATATTGCATTTTAATTAATTTAACTAAATACATCGTGTTTATGTAAAACACATTAATATTATTTTCATTTATTGTGCATATTAATTATGGGTATTGTGTTCAACATCTAATCGTAATTAATCCTTTTTTCTTTCGGAAGACATTTAAAGCGCAAAAATCAATTCAATTTAATAATTTATTTCAAAGATGCAAACAAATTCCAAACTTCCAAATTGCAATTATATATATTTTTAAATTATTCACTATAATTGTTCACTATAATTGTTTATAGAGAAAATTTTGTTGAAAGTCTGCACCCTTATTCTTTTCAAAATTCTTTTATCTCTTTTAGATTTATTTAAAAAATTAAATTTATTACACTTGTATATACATGTATACAATATACGTACTCAGAGATTTTTTTATTTATAAATCGGTGCACGTTGGGATTGGTTGTAATCGACATCTTTTTGCGATCGATCGTTTCACCTATCTTTCCACTGAGGGATTCCCGTGTTTTCCCGGGATGGGGCGTAAAATCATGGCTGACGTGGGCGTAAACTGGTAAACACAAACGTGACTCAGTGCGAAATTGGAGACTAGTAACGGCCGCTTGTAAATCGGTATATCCGTATACAGCGAACAAGAGCGTATTGGTGTTTGCGTTTTTTATTTTGTACTTCACGCGATGACAAAATATCCCAAACGTATTGGGTGTTCGCTAAAAATAGATTTTTCTAGTTTCATTTTCCGCTAGATAGCTTCATCAAAAAATTTACATAACTACCTGTGGCATCGATTTGATTCGATGAAAAAATAATGATGAAATAATAGAACAATATTTTATATCTCTTTATTAGTTAAATAATATAAATTTCTAATATTTCTTGTAGCTTATTTTGAAATATATAATTTCGAAATACATATTACCTTATAAAAAATTTTCATAATTCTTATTAACAGAAATTTTTCTCTATTAGGCTCTTTACGTATTTTTTCTTTTTGTATTTATTTAATACACATTTTATGCTTTAAAAAAATTCAGATATTTTAAAAGAGAATTTGCTTTCTTTAAAAAGCTCGACAATATACTTTGACAGAATATCAAGTTTATAGTAATTTCCGTCGGTTCTCCAATCATATCTCTCCAATATTTTTTGCTCACCGGTTTGTCGATGAGATGAACGCTGTGCTGCAGAAGCAACGGTCTGATTGATATCCTCAGGTAATCCTTGCACGAGCTTTGAAGATACGGAAGAAAATCCATGCTGTCCTCGATATGAAATATGAGATATGGCGCTCTTCTTCGATTCCACCCTCTTCCCGTCTTATGCGAGGATTTCAGTTAGAGGGCAGAGACGCCCCAAGAGGCTCGGAACGTGGTCGAGGAAGACGAGAGGAAATCAATGCCTCGGCCAGCGTCCGGTTCACCTTCTACATACCAGTATCTTCCTCTTGCCATCGCTCTTTTCCTGTTTCTCTTTTCCTATTTCAATTTTCATCTTTTTCGTTTGCTTCTTATCATTCCTTTTCGGATCTTCTTTTTTTTTAAAAACGTACCATAATTTATATGTTGAAATCAATATTGGAGCAATACTAATCTTTAAAGATCTATTTTTATTATATCTAATCTCCGATATTAGGGATAAAAAATCTTGAAAAAATACATGTATAAGATTCTATAAGAAATTTCTACTCAAGAAATTTAACAAATTATTTAAAGATTTAACATATTAATCATATAAATATATATTAATATAAATATATATTTCATTTTTTAATAATTTTATCATCATTATTATTCTAATTAAAGATTGAAAATTAAAGAAGAATGACGGAATGTATCTTATGTAATTTATTTTATCAAAACATGTGATTTATAATGAAGAAATTAATATTAGTGCATAGTCACGTACTGATTAATTGAATCAGTAAGTATTAATAAATGTATATGATGCTTAAATATATAAATTTGGATTACTAAATTAAAATATCTTTTAAACAGAGGAAAACATATTTTTATATTTAGTATATGTTTTATTTGTTTCACTTAAAGAAAACATTTTATATAAAATATTATTTTATTGAAAAAACTTGTTGTTTCTTGCATTAAATCATATTGTTTGATGGAAAAATAACTATATTAAATTACTTTTAATATTGTACGTCTGATTCAAAGAAGAACGTTGCTTGTTTTAATTAACTTATTCCTTGAAATGAACCATTAAGCTCATAGATTTATAAACTAACTTTATTTATTAATCTTTTAAGAAATATTTTATTTAAATATTTTATTTAAAATATTAATATTTTATTTAAAATATTTAAATATATATATATGGTTTTTTGCAAATTAAACAATTATAATTGTTACTTTAAACATTAGTTTAGTTAAATTATTTGAATGATTAAATTTTTGTTTCTTCAACACTTCTATTAAATTCAAAGAAACATTTTTCTTTATGCCGTAAAATTTATTATACAGTGCACCTTTGTCAAGATAGTCGATCAAAATACTCGGTTTCTTGTTAAGTCCACTCGCGAGGACATCGCATTCGAACTTGCGGCCTTCGCAAAAGACGCACGAGCGATGGGACGGGAGAATTAGCGGAGACGAAGTACCCTCTCGCGCACAAGATTTCCGGGAGTTTAATATAGTTTTAGGGGCGTCGGTCGACAGCCCTGAGGGGTGTAATGGCGTCTTAAACCTCAGGGGTTCTCAGCCTCGAATCTCCTCGCCTTCAGAGCCACAACCGACTTCGTCCGTTTCCTTCGCTGTTAAAAATTCGCGAGCGTCGAATCTCAACTGCCGCCGTCGGTTAAATCTTTGATCTCGCCACTTCTCGAAGCCGCAAAGGTATATATGCGCATGCTGCGGCACAGAATGCATCCCGTGTGCATTTAGATCGAAACCCTAGTGCTTTCCGCATAAGAGATAAGGATAGATAAAGCGCGCTCTGACGGTACTTGATTTTTACGAGCACGTAAATTCCGAGAGACGCTCGGCTTTTTTCTCTCTACCAACTTACTTCTTTTTTTTTAAATTTACCTATTGTCAATGAATCTGTTCCTATAATTTATAGTTTTTAGTTGTTGATTGTATCTTGTATTAGAATTGTGAAAACTAAATTGTCGTAATCTATAGAAATTTCTAAGCGAATATTGAAAAATTACATTAAAAGGATTGATAATAGATAATTACAGGTATATAATTTCAGCTCTAAATATTTTAGATCGTTTCATTTTTTTTGTTAGTTTGATTTTTCACTAAAATTTCATTAAGTTTTAATTGAAGTCTCAATGTCAAAAAAGCTTTAAGTCTTTCTTTAAGTACTTATTTAATTGCGCAATTTTATTCGGATTTATTATTTTTATTTTATTATGGTTTAAACTCAAAATCATATCTTTCCTTTTCTTGTTTATGAATAAATTTGAGGAATTTTGTTAGAGAGTGTAAAATTTATAATAATATTCTAAAATCGATTAAAAATGTATTAAAACTAATGAATTTCTTAGGTCATTTGAAAAATTAAACAATATTTTGATATTTCTTTCACGCACACATATGACCACGTACATTCTGCATGTGCGATATTCCATATTCTTTATTTTTCCCCTTTCGAAAATTCTTTCGCTCACAGTTGGAATTTTCCGTTCATACTCGGAGTATTATTGATCATCGATCACTGTTCCGGTCACGTTCTTGAAGCTGCATTGTCTTACCTTTGCAAGAGAATATTGATATCCATAAGTAACGTAAACAAGTGTCTAATAAAATTTTTACTAAGAATAGATCGATCTCGATTAGTCAATAATCAATAATGCGATTTTTACAAAGAATTTCAACATTTATTATTGCAAGGCGAATAACACATCGTCCTGATAACTCGTTGCTTTCAACGAATTTATTAACGCGGTTATTTTGACACAGACAATTCCACCGAAGAAATAAACTCAACGGATCCAAGAGAGTTCCGACGGCTCTTGATTTTTATGAGCGCGTAAATTTCCAGCGACTCCTTTTCTTTCTGCCCTGTCTTTCTCTTCTTTACTTTGTTTCCGAGAAACGAGAATCCCAGTAGACCCGGCGTTCCATTTCTACACATTATTCTCCCCTTCTCCTTCTTCTTACTCCCGTCCCCTTAATCCTTCGTTTTCTCAAGAAAATGATATTTTAAAGTGCCATCCTCTCTCTCCCGCATATGAACGCTGAATTTAATATTCTCGGCCGTTAAAAAATGCCGCGGTTCGCGCTAGCTACATCAACAATATAAGAAAATAAAAATAGTGATATTATCTCTAGACAGTAAATTGCGTAGAGTGTACTGAATAAAACATGACGCACCGTAAAATTAATATAAATTATACAATAACTAATAGATATAGTAAATAATATTAAGAATTACATTATAAACATACCGCATTTTTCAAAATCTATGAGATTTATAACAAAAAATTTGCATTTCGACTTTTCGATCTTTTTATAGAGAGAAAGAGAGAGATTCTAAAAAATGATTTTTATTAATTCCGAATATCTAAGATAAAATTTCATTTTTTAGTTTATATACATCAGGCTAGGTATGCAGAAAAAAACAATTTTTCAGATCCGTTTACTCAAAGTTAGTCAAATGAGAAGGGTTTGTACCGAGTGCGAAGGATTTTGGATTTTCGGGTGGCCATTTGCCTAGCAGAAGCGATAGTCCGTAACCATGGCGAAGTCGTTGCGATATAGACACGAAACGGGCAACCTCGGTGCGAGCGCTCGGACGGTTCTTGATTTTACGAGCTCATAAATTTCAAACGGCCGCCCTGCACTTCCACCCCCCGTCCTGGCTTCCATCGGTGCTTAACTCCGCGAAAATTCTATCCGTTTCGTCTCACCCTCTCGAGTTCACGTAGAACTCCGAGGAATTTCATCGAGCGGCAGACTCGTCGGATTCCTACGGTACACCCTCCACAAAAGCGCGTCCTTAACTCTGAATCCGCGCGTGAATCTTGATCCAAAGGGCAGCGCAACTATGCGGCCGATGTTTCGCATAAAATTACTGCGTAAAGTCTTATGCGCGATACGTTGATAAGTGGCAAAATAGTGCGTCTGATAATATAAGTCAAAATTTACAGAAAACTCAATTGCTCAATGGCGTGTCTAATATCTAATAAATATCAAATACGTTTAATTATAGTTTCATTATTTCCTACAATATTTAATTCATTGGACTTAAAATTACAGCTTAACAATGGAATTTCTTATTTTGCAAAAAGTAGAAATAAAATATTGAATTGGAAATGTTAATAGAGAATATCGGCTGGAGCAGAGAAACGTTACTAAACTCAAAGTGATAATGTACTAATTACAGCGAAGTACAAATGTCAGATTATCAAATATCAAACTGTAAGACACCGCATCGAGTAAGGTAACTAATATGCGCATCCTAAATTAAACTCCTGGGATCGATGTTCGTGGCACTTCGCATTGACTCGAATTTCGGGAAAGATACCGCACTCCCGCGAATATGGGTCATCACGTCCAGTCCCGAGAAATCCCTGGGAAGAAGCAGCCGATATTTTTTCTCGGAAATCAAGATCGCGGCCGGATATAATCGCGAAGGCGATCGACGGCCGCTCGTCGTAACGGCGGGGGCGAGATTGAAGGCTCGGCTAACGAGTTGTTTATGGATCCACCCTCCGCCCGTAGCCGTGCCGATGCCGAGAGGGCGAGCGTGTACGTACGTGTATACCGGTTGCTCGGCCAGACGTATGAACGTACGGGGGAGTCCATTAACGGGCCCTCCGTTGCCCACCAGCGGCGTAGTTCGCATCGTCGTCGTGCCGCCACCACCCCTCACCATGCAGCCGCTTTCTCTCTCGCCCTCAGTCAGCAGCAGCCGGGTTATCCCGCCGGTAGTCATGGTAACACGTGGGTTGGAGCCGCCCCCGGCCGCCAATCAGAGCTCGCGGCCAGGATGAGAGAAACGAGCGGCGACCCTTCGAGCCGGGGTTCTCTCCTCGCCCCTTAGACAACGAAGATCCCTACAGCGGCGCACATAGACACCCCTTTCCACTATTCTCTCAGTCCGTCTCTCTCGCTGCCTTTTCTCGCCGCCGGGGCGGCTGAGATTCTCGCTTGGGAGGAAATCTTAACCGGGCGTGCCCCGCATCGCTGATGCCACCTACACCCGTCTTGTGAGGTGGCTAGCCTTCCATACCCTTCGTCTTCCTGCCTCTCCCCCCCCCCCCCCCCCCTCCACAATCTTCCTCGCCTTGAGGAGAGTCTTAACCGAGCAGGATAGAGCTGGCGGCACTTTGGTACTTTGGGATTAACGTGCATGCTCGCTGGAATGCGACAGGCGAAAGAGGGAAGCTGGATTGCGCTGTTCGAGTTTTCCGATTCTCCTTTTAAGTTCATTGTACCTGACGATGAACTATCTTTATATCTTTGGATAAAACGATACCTTGTATCTATAAATAAGGAAGACTTTATTAGCTATTAGATAATCCATTTGATTGAAAAACTAAAATTCTGCGAGATAAATATTTGAAATTTAAACTTTTAGACATATTCTTCTCGATTTCCAATTATTGCGATATAAAAACTTTCAATAATAATTAAAAATTTATAATTAAATAATTTTTTTAGTTAAGTACGTGTGGATGTCGATCGATCGGAAAGTTTAATTAGCCAGAAGCCTAGTTCCCTCTAAATATTTTCTATCTTCTTTCTGTTGCAGGCGAGAAACCTCATAAATGTCAAGTATGCGGCAAAGCGTTCTCGCAGAGCAGCAACCTGATCACGCACTCGAGAAAGCACACGGGTTTCAAGCCATTCGCCTGCGAGCTCTGCGGCCGAGCTTTCCAACGTAAGGTCGATCTGAGGAGGCATCGCGAGACCCAACACGCCGATTTGAACGCGTCGCATCGACCGCCGATTGGTTCGATTCCCGGACAGAATTCCTTACCCAGTGGAAATCCGCCGATGTTGCAGTGAGACCGCGACGAGGAAGCGGTTGATAATCTGGCGCCGGATTGATACGAAACGACGATTGGAAATCGTCGCAGTTTTAGCGACTCTTTTCCGCGAATCAGGCGATTCCGGCTGGATTGAGGACGGCAACTGCGAGAAATGAAATCATGAATGATGATCTTCACGATGAAGGCGGAGACTAGACGATAAATTAATCATCTCATGGATAGAATCGCTAGTGAGGCGATTACGGATTGCATCATGGTGGACTGCAGGCTGAAAGATATTAACCTTTCGCATCTTTTATTGTTTTCTGGTTTTAATATACATTCCAATTAAACAGGAAAAACGTCATTTGAGATACATAAGTATCTCAAATTTACAAAACTAAATTTACAAGTTTAATTTGTAATATCAATACGAAAAGGATTGCATTATACATCATCTTTAAGTGAGATAATTGAGTTAAACTCTTAAAAATGTGTTGTTTAAAAAATTATCGAAAAGCAAAATGTTAATATCAATCAACTGCGGATTATATTGAAGATACAAAATTTCATGTAAATTTAAATTGCATAACGAATGCGAAATGAACCGGAACAGTGCAATTCGAGGGTGAATTCTCGGGACGGAGATAATATTTGCCGGAAAGGGGGTACTATATAGCATTTTTTTATCGTCAGATCTTTATTGATATTTTAATGCGAGGAGACTGTATAAGTTGATATTTATTCGATCATTTGTTTCACATGCAATTGATCTAATGCGAATATTCCACGATTTCAAAGACTCTTAACTTGCAAAATATACTCAGGATAAATGGAAAAAGTGATTCGTTGCGACTAGACATTCCATGAAAAAGCGTTGCATCCGTTTCGTTCCTAAATGAAGTGTGTGCCGGGGTTTGGTTTCTTCAGCGATTTTTATTCGGACAGAGAACCTTCTGCGGTGAGAAATGATGATTTATAAATTATAACGTAAGCATGAAAGTGAATGGACTGATGACTGTTTTTGTTACGCATAATGATTAACACTTTCTACTTTAATCGTCTAGCTACCTGCAAATCGATTACCTGTTACTGTAACTTCTCTTATTGCGTAGATGTTCTCACGATACGCAATGCGACCATCAAGCTAATCGGACATTTTTTACAAGACTGTAACTTTATAAAGATGCGTACATTTATGTTAATAATTGCATTGACTGTTAGTAGTAGTAGTAGTAGTAATAATGGCGAATGGACTAACCAAGTTAGTCTCTGACGTCGCCTAAAGAAGTTCCTTTGTAACTCTCGCTGGTTTTCGAGACTATGCTGTCAATTCCAGCCCAGGTATTCTTTCCAGACTTATATGACAGCTCATCTTCTTTTCTTCAGATTCCTAGATTCAGGACATAAAGTCCTAAGATCTTTAAAGCATTCGTTATTAAATAATGTTTTCTAATTGAAAATCTATCAAGATTATGTCATTTTTAATATAGAAGAAATTAATGGTATATAATTTAAAACCTACAATTTTCTCATGTTACATTTAAATTTTGTTTTAAATGTAAATAACGTCCGAATAGCCCAAGATCGTAGAATGGTGTATAACGTGTACGGTGAGAGCGTACTGTATTTTGCATATCTCTCGCACCTGTCGTTGAAAAAAAGAGCATCAAGATCACCAGCCCCTAAAGTTGCAACTGTGACCAAAAATTGTAAATAGCACGTAGATTGTATCACGGCTAGTCTAAGCGTATAAATATATACATATAAATAAATCGAAGCTATAAATATTATAAATAGAGAAGGCACATATGTGTGCGGCGCAGAGTCGTTCCGACTAATGGCGGCTCGCTCGCCGTGGCCTCACCAAGAAGTTATTATATTCTTCCCTTTTTCTCGCTATCGAAATTTTTATTGTTGTACCATTATATCATTATGTAATTATTGTAATTAGAGACTCGCTATTAATATTATTGTCATTATTATTATTATTAACAATAAACGCTGTTACCATTTGTAAATGCTTCTTCTGTCTAATGACTTTTTTTCCCTCCTATAGTCGTTCAATATATTTTTGTTTAAAAAATTTATTATTTATTATTTATTTTATTATAATATATACATATATATTATAATATTGCAGCATAGAGTTAATATAAAATATAATTTTTAAAGATTAAAAAATTTTTTTTAATAACATGATTAACGTTATAAATATTATTCAAATAACACACAATGGTTCATATATATAGGTATATATATTTTATATATTTCCTAAAACATTAGATACGTTTAAAAATGAATTAAAAAATCAATATATGCTACTAGAGTAGAGATAAGTAATTCGGTTAAAGCGGAATTGAACAAGTAACCGAAAATAATTATATTGCGATAATAGTATGCTTACGGTACGTGTTTTAATTTAGATGGCCATCCACTTTCCGTCCAAATCGATAGCTCGATTAATCAAGGTCGCTGAATCTGGCGCTGCCGGATCACAATCGTCCCAGCTTCACTCGCTGTAATTCAGGGTTAAACGGCCGTGCCAATTAAGCAGACTACCCTGAAGAACCCCTTAACAGCCCAATATGTTTTCTACCGAAGAGAGTTTCCCTCAACTTCTCCTCTCCTCTCTCTTTTCCCCCCTCACTTTTACGCTCATTATTTCGTGCAAGGGTGTACAAGTGCGATGTTAGGACGGACGTGAGATTTTCCGTAAGCTCGTTTACAGCTTCCATCGTCTGCGCCAATCGTGCGGGACGTCGCGGAGATAAAGGATAAGAGCCGGCAGAAGAGAGAAGAAAGATAGGGAACGTCGAAAAATTTATCTGCGAGAGAGACAGGCAAGGAGAAAGATAAATAGAGAGCGAGACAGAGACTGTGGAGGGACATTACAGCACAGACTGCACGACACCATGACGCAGCCACGGGAGCAGATTGGACAGTTATTGCATTCTGGGTAAGATTAATTGATATGGGGACCAGTGGGTGGGCAGAAGGGCGCGCGGCTACGTCGGCGCTTAAACCTTGTCTCAGGCTGTACGAGGCTGGGGATGAGAGAGCGGTGATTAACCGATTGCACCGTGAACCGAGTGGAACCGAAAACCATCCCTCCCGCGTACTTCCTAATAGCCATTGAGTAATAGAGAGCCGTTCATTATTAAATAGCATATCGGGCAGCGCAAAGACGTACGCGAGACATCATCATATGGATTAAGCAGCTTTAATGACAAAAACGCAGCTTTAATGCGATCGTAAGTTAAGTAATAAATTTTTAGATATACCCACTTATGTCTATTTCGCAAAAATTTTAATCGTTTACGCCACACGCCTGATATCCGGAAATTATTTCTAAATTTCAAAATATCAACTCCCATGCGAGATAATAAGGAATCAATAAATTGAATAGCAGTGACAAAATCGTCCGTAACGATGTGCGCGCGGCGCGGCGTCGAAAATTGCCCGTACAATTTTGCAAAGTATCGTGCGATCGTAATATTTCGTGTTATTGGTACCGCCCCGTCGCGAGTACCAATCGCGAATATTCCCGGCTATCGCAATTTCTGCGACACCACTTTAGCGCGCGGTGGCTGTGTGCAGTTCCCGTATTACCTGCGCACCTCTTCATCGTATCGTCGTGGAGAACTGCCGTCCAGGACTGTATCATCTCGTGCAGCTGCCGGCTATGGAACGTTCGAATACGTTTTAGGGGACAACTCCATATACCCGTATGCGGGTATGCGGATACACCTTATGACTATTAAGGTATTCACGGCCCCTCGGAGGACGCCCCAGTTTGAAATATGGCGACTCGGGTCACCGCCAGCGTATACCGCCAGTCAGAGACGCCGCTATCTCGCACCGTCGTTCTCCCCCTTCCGTCGTTTTCAATCCCCTCTCAACCTCTCTCTCTCTTTCTCTCTCTCGACGTTCCCGCGGTTCCGTTTTTCCTTTTTCGTATTCCTTTCCTCGTGTCCTTGTACACGTACATGTTCGGCGGAGTGTCGCACGATGGAGAGAGGGCTGCAGCCCCCTTATACCGCGGTTTTCCATATTATTTACAACCCCCGTCCTGCGCGTTGCCCCCGCAATAACTCGGTCCGGATCCGCGAACGTGCGAGCGTGTCGCCAAATTGGTGGAAACCGTACGAGGACGTCGTAACCTGTCCCGGCCTGTGACAACTCTGAGTGATGTAGTGGCACAAGGATCCGACATACGGATGTGTCCGTTGGAGGACGAAGGAAAATATGATTGCACGACAATTCTTTAATTTTGACGGTTTTGCTACAGCTCGAAGACACGCGCTGTAATCGGCTATCAATGAAAAATGCTGTAAAAATTAATTATTTTTATCATATATAGTTATTGCCATATTATACATACGTTACTTATCAAAAATGATATTTATTATAACATTTTTTATGACAATTTAGAATAATAATTTTATATCATAATTTTATATTTTTTAAATACAAAAGATATTGATTTACTATTTTATGAGAATGACTAATATGTACACAATGTTGAAATAATAACTACATAAATAAACAAAAATCATAAACAAATTTTAACAATGTAAAATAATTTCTAATTGTCTCTCAAATTATATAATTTTTAAATTTTATATATTTTAGATAAAAAATTAAGACGATATTTAAACCGAATATT
Organism: Tetramorium alpestre; assembly: GCA_021460005.1. Classification (NCBI taxonomy): domain Eukaryota; kingdom Metazoa; phylum Arthropoda; class Insecta; order Hymenoptera; family Formicidae; genus Tetramorium; species Tetramorium alpestre. The sequence continues at coordinate 353,630 of JAJVSH010000019.1, read as the reverse complement.
AAACAACATTATGTTGTTTAACATTATGTGAATTACATCATGTCATGGTTAAAACTATTTTATTAAATTATGGCTTATGCGCATTAAATATTGATCAATTTAATTGTTTGCGGACAATATACTCTGTTCGACTTGCATTATGATACATATACATATAATTACTTTCAATTTGACTAAACAATTCTCTCAAATCGTTTTAGAAAATGATAACTGCAACGGTTTGCCTATTTATTCTCATCACATAACAGAAGAACGATACGCATCCATAAATATTGTCGCATTCTCTCAATGCAATTGTGTATAAAATACTTTCCCACTTAAAAATTTTACTCCTATTTTTTACTATCTTCCTGTTTTTTATTACTTGCAAAATATTATACATTCCGTATTTTTACGATGTGACGCTATTTCTTTCTCGTTCTTTATTCTTTTGCGCCTTCCCAAGCCAACGAGCGACTGGCAAGCGAAATCTCATTTCGCGCAAATGCGTCCCGGATGCTGCGTGGATTTGCACGTCAGTTGCATTTGTTGCACGGGTCAACCGGATTAAAAAACGTCGATGTCCAATTATCGTCGGACACCGCGCGGCTAATGGAATTTTTGAGAGGGAGATTAGGGAACTCGCGCGCGCGTACGGTTCATGCAATTTTCGTGCGTTGCGTGCCGCGAGCTAATTCGTTCCACGCGCGGATCGTGACGGAGATATGTTCCTTCCGTTGACGGAAACGTACAGAAACAAGCGCAATTTCGCTCACGATTACTTATAGTTACAGTCACATGGGTCAGATGGTAACTAATTCGCGCGTGCACGCTCCCTCGTCAATTCGGCTGACGTAGTATCCGGATCCGCTTGCGGCGCCTCAGAAATTATCAGACGTTCTCGAATACGTTTGGGAGTTGTATGTGTTGCTGCTAAACTAAAATAATCCCTCTTGCTTCTCTATACTACTTTCTCTTTCTTCTTCTTGTTTTTATAAATAGTCCGACATTCGATCAATCAGGCGACAGACTCTGTCACGGATGCAGCCATTTATCAGTAGGCTTCTCTAATAACAAGGCGACTCTCTCTTTCTTCCATGTGCCGCGCGACTTTAAACAAATAGCTCGACATGGAAAGTGGGAAGAGGAAAACAAATGGTCGCTTACGCCTGTGAGGAAGAAAAGGGCACGTCGCGCGTTCTGGCGATCAATCAAGCGTCTCCGGCCGGACTTAATATAGTCAGAGATCGATTGAATTCTGACTTGCACGGGTCCATGTAACGTTTTCGTGAATTTTCATGGAGGATTTCATAGAGGATTCTTTCTCGATGATGTTATGATATTAAAGAAAAATATGAAATTGGTTATACTTTATTAAATTAAAATTATCTAACTAGGTATATCTCATCAAAATAAAGCATTTGTGATTAAAATTAGATCATAGATTGGATCAAATTAATATCAAGGTTAAAATCAAAATTAGAATGTTAATTTGAATTGAGAGAATTCAAATAAGTAGTATAAATATCTTCGTTGAGGAAAAATCGATTAAAAAAATTTACAAGCTAAAGAAACGAGCTCAACAGTCAGCATTTAGTATGACAATGCCATTTCTAATCGACTATAAAGTCTTCTAGTAAGTCTTCGTGGCTCAACGAAAGCTCACGAATAGGCTTGGCGATCCGCACGAAGGTGATGACGACACTCCCATGGGCGTCCGATTCATTACCCATCCTGAATAAATGATCATCCACGGTCGCGGGTGGCTATCCACGAGAATGTTGGCCAGAGAATACTTCGGAAAAGTGATTATTCGTCGATGCTATGTCGTCCTCGGCGAAATCGACCCCCAAGGACATGCATCGTGCCTCGCTGAAGCAACCGTGGCATCGTGTATCTCCTTCAGCTGCATCATTGATGAGTAGGATCAACGAATTCTCCCTACTTCTTCGATATCTTAGTTCTCGATTCTTCGTACGATGCTTTACGTGACGACAGCGTTGCATTGACACAACATTATGAAACGGATTAAATCATTCAATGCATAAATCAATAAAAATAATATTTTTTTAATAAATATATTTATAATAAACATGTAGCTCAGTTATGTTTAATTATGTTATGTTTAATTTATTTTTAAAAAAAGAATGATTTTGAAGTATTTTTCAATTTTAAAATACAAAAGGTACATTGTGCTCTCTCAAAAAAATATTGTCTCAATAATATGTAATATCCCTAAACTACAATATTATCTTTATTTAACAATAAGTTACTATTATCAATTATTATGCAACAACAATTTTCCATTATATTAATTTGATTATAATTTTTATCAATTTTATATTACTCTCATTTTATGTATCAATATTTATGTCAATAATCAGTATATTTTAAGATCTTATCGAAAGATTTAACCGAGTAAACAACTATTCCGAATCTTTCATCCTTTGATGGAACTTTTTTCCACCTACTCGTTTATCGTTCCCTCGCGTAACATCTCATCGACAGTGCAAATGGAAATATAATCATCCCTTCTCCATTTCGCGGTACTGTGCATAATTTCGCGATCGACCTCGTCGACGTCGCGGACCGTATCGCCGCCTGGACCACGTAGCAGCCGTAACTCAATTTCCAAACGGATCGTCTCCTAGGAATACTTTATGCGTACTACACGTCATTCCAACCGCCTAGTCCGGAAAGATGGAGGTCGTCGTGGATGGAGTGGTAGGGACCGCGGAAGACACGGATCCTTAAGTATTCTACGCGTCGTGCGGGACTAGTGCATCGGTCTTAAGATGGCGGCGAGGAAGGAGGGTTCGCGGGATAGGACTGCGCCGATACCCTTTCGCCGGGGGAGAGGAAACGCCGGTGGTAGGAGGTCCTTGGGTAATCATATAAGGATAGCTAGAGTCGCGCGAGGAAGATCGGGTATCAACTTTTGATCCTTCGATATCTCCGGCAGCCTGGCGGGCCCCTTCCAACGTGTGTCTGTATTCAAACGGCTCTAACTCGATATAAGCGGCGCTCCCAGAGGCATCCTTCCGCTCAACAGGACAGGGAGGATGAGTTGGAGGACACCAGACCTTCCCTACCTTGTCGCTCACGCCCAACCCCTTACATCTTCGGAAATAAGAGTATCCCGTGTAGCCGGTGCCTCCAATCGAATTTACATCTCGACTGCTTCGCTCTCATCCCCGAAGACGCGGGGTGGATCCTCGACTTCGCCAAAGTGCTATCTGCAATGATCCCGCATCGACGGATGCGTGTAGCGATCACCAAAATAGCATTGTGGTCCACTACGGCATTTTGAGACATATGCAATGAGATATCGAATGGAGATGGATGTTTCTTGAAGAAGAATAGTTTCTCGGAGAATAACTGATACATATTGATATGAAAATATAAATTTACAAGTCTCACAGAGGATCTGTTTGATACACAATGAAACAAATATAGACAAGAATATAATTAAATAACAAATATAAGTTTGTTGAAAACGTAGCTGTTTATATTAAAATTAAGAAATAATAAAATTTGTTTGTGGATTGCTTTCTAATTGTTAAAATAAATTGATTAAAAAAATTTATGATTAATCTTTCAGTTATTATATTATTAAATTCTGTTAATGAAATTATTTAAATATTATTTAAATACCAGTTATACAAAATTTTTAGGTACGTAACAATATTAATATTATTGGTATTATTAATATTAATATTAATACTCATTTTAAAACAATATTCATTTTTAATTTTTCCTCTTTATTTTCAATTCGATAATAATAATTTTTCCAATTTAAATTTGTGTAAAATAAGAAATCTTAATTTTATTAATAAATTATTAATTGTAATTTATTTATTATAAATCTTTATTTGTCTTTTTATTTGTTCTAATTTAAAATGTAATTCAAATAATAAAAATGAAAATATCTACCTTATCATAGATGATAAGAAAGTAGACTACATTGATAGCAGACGTATATTATGATTTCTATATCACCAACTAAATAACAGTAATAATTATTGTCAAATAGTAAAACAGAAATACGAGTCATAATTATTTATATATAAATGCATATAAACATTTACATTGACATCTGTCAGTAAAGAATATAAAATTAGAATTTAGATATCTTCAACTTTTTTGTTAACCTCCAAGTTTCATATTAAAATAAATACAGCGCAATAAAACTTTTTATTTAAAAATATTTTTAAAAATAATTTACTATTAAATAATACTATTAAAAAGCAAAAATATTCATTATATGTAAATAAATATATATTTTTAGAATAGTTAAAATATTTAATCTTTCAAAATAAAGTTTAAATATTTAAAACAAAAGAAGGATGTATGTATTATACATATATAATTTTGTTAAGAAAATAATTATTTAATTCTACTCACTATTGCTATATTTTTACGGTATGAAGATTTTTACAAAAGATGGCGATTTGCTTGCCAACAAAATCTTTTAAAATTTTTTAATTCTTAAACTATTACTGTGCCTTAATTTTAAAAAAATATTTTTGTATCATCGTTAATTATGAGATAAAAAAATTGTAAATATAATTTTTAATTTTTCCATTCTTTTTTTATTAATTAATATATTTTTACAATTCTCAGAAAATTTTCAGAAAAATGTACCTACATAAAGACAATAATAAATTCATTTATAATATTTTTTTAATTATTCTATTTAAAATATAAAATATATAAAAATATATAGAAATCAAAATTAATTCATTTATTACATATGCTATTTTCTTTTAAATTTTCAAATCACTAATATATTTTAATATAAACAATTTTTAATGTTCTTTGTTTACATAATTTGTAAAGATCGCATTGAAAGTTCTTTGACAATTCAATTGGTATTATTAAAAATTAAAAGAGAATAAAACAAAACGTTAGATTAGAGATTAAATATGCTATATTTCTGAGCATATTCATGAACTGTTTAGTTTAATCTTTTAATAATCTCTACTTTGTGTCAATCTATAACTCTATTTTTATTGCAAAATGTGAGGAAGGAAAAGGGCTATTAAAAAGGAGTATGGTTAAAACAAGAATTAAGTATATTGTATCATACTTTAATGGTAGTCTGTTATTCAAGAGTACGCCGCAACGGCTTACGAGGATTTTCTGCTCGGAATTTCCCTCGCAATTTATGTTACTATAAAATGGTTAGAAGCCAGAGATTTCGCATTACATACCCTCGCGAGGTTTCTCGCGGCTCTCAAATATATTTGGAAAGATTATTAATTGCGCTGTTACTTTCGTCGATGAGAAGAAGTCAATCCGACTAAAATTGGATTGGCTACGAATGTATGCAGAAGAAAGCTCAAAATATAAAATACTAATAATTTTACGGGACTTAATTATATACATAGTAATAATAATACTATATTAATAATACTAATACATTTAATTGTAGTAAATGTAACTGTACTAAATATATTTAACAAGATATTACTAAACGTATACATGAACGTAATAAAATTTGTATTCACGATATTCGTCTGCAAAATTAGAAAGAAATATTTCAGATTCTTAGAATATCTCAATTAATATTTTAATCAAATATGAAGGACTAAACTTTAATTTCGCAGCTCTCTCCTACTTCGCGTCTATTTAATTAAAGATCGCTTCTTTTATTTCTATCTATACTTAATAACATTAGTCGATAATATTTCAATCATATCAACACTCTGCTATAGTGCGTCTTCTTAACAAAGATAAATAATCGGCATCTTGGTGAAAAGAGATACATCGATAAGTGTCATCCGATATTCATCTCATCACTGATCAATCAGTTATTAATTCATAAACATATGCTCATGAAAATAGCATATGTCACTTAAACTAATAAGGTATAATCGCTCATTTAATTTAAACTTCTCCGAGCATGATAGAAATTTCATTTTATCATTAATCAATAAAGTAGACTGTAATATTTTTAATTATTCTCTGATAGCTAATAAAAATCATTTTAAGTAATACTTTACAAATTTTGTTTCATATATGAAGCTATCTGATATAAATAGCTTAATTTTTATAATATTACATGATATATTTTAAAATCTGCCACTCTTTGTCTTTAGAACATTTTTCAAAAGAAAAGATTAATCATCAGAGACACTTATTTCTTTGGTAACAATTTTGCAGATGTAACTTTTTTCGTATGTAAAGAAAAATTATTATCGTTTTTACAGATTCTATTTACACGATTTCACAATAAACCACGCACAATGACTGTTTAGATCAAGAAGAGCGCAAATCTACTCGTTCAACAAGTTAGAAGAAATTCGAGACTGACTAATAGGTCATAACTGTCCATTATTCCTAATATCGACAAAATATCTCGTTGTAAAAAGTAACGATATTGCAATAAGAATTTAAAAATTATGAACACTTTAAAAATTATAAAAAATTACAAAATTATGAAATTGTTCAAGAAACAAAAATATCGTGCTCTAGTTTCGTCCGATGACGAATCTTCTACATTTACGTGCTTTTACGCGAGAAACACGATAATTCATATACTCATGATTCTAGACGAGAAAAGGTTGGATTTATCTCGCCCAGGAATTATAATACCAGTCTCTCTAAAAGTATCACTTTCAAGTTTAAATAATAAAGATGAATATTCAATTGAATTAAAAGCGAAGTTACGAGTAAAGAATAATTAAAGTTTCACTTATAGTTAATAATGAAATATTGAATGTTGGATTTGAAATGTTAAGTCGTTTTAAGTTAATCACAATAAAAGTTTTGTGAAATGTTTAAAAATTTAATTACTTCCTTGTTAATTATTAAACATATCCTGAATGAAGTTCTATAGATGTTCCTTTTATTTATGAATATCTTAAAATTCAATTTTATGCATTAACTTTTTGAAAACTCTGAAAATTATATAGTGCTTAAATATAACATTATATAAAGTTGTAAATTTAAATTACATAATATGCGCTGATTCATAAAACTATATGATATTCAACAAAAGACGATGAAAATTTAATATACAGAGAAAAAGTTTCGCGAGCAGAGAATATATCATATTCCTATAGATTAAAAATCTAAAATTTAATATTTTGTTCCAGCTCGGTATAAAATTTTATCGGAGCGTCCGAATATATAACGTAACGTATTTTAATCAACATACACGCGAAAGTTTCCTTAACAATTCGATTATTTATCTGGCAAGCTTAGCAATAAATTATTTGGCACTTGACCGTCTTTGAAATCTCAGTTAGATATACCGCTAAGCTTTTCTTTTTTTAATCTTTCACAGTAAGTACGATGCTTTCTCCCGTTCGTACCTTCTTAATTTATGTCACCTAACTCGACGTGTGCAACGTAATTCAGGCCTAACTTTGTTTATCGTTACGTCGCTTACAATTATACGTTGCGAGAAGTTTCCTCAAGCTTCTGATTGTTAATTATTTCACAGAAATCTCATTTATACGACAAATAGAAAATTCGCCGAAACGTTGCTTTGTAATGGGCACTGTATTTTTGCGCCATATATATTCTGCTTAGTTTGAGAAAACCAACTTATTACTCGCGTCTCCTTAACTCAACGTGGAGTTCTCAGTAGGAGGGGGTTTATTTTAAAAAACTTAATCGAACACATATTCAACTGCGTGACATACATATAAAGTCTATATATAACATCGTGCGAAATTATTTCCACCGCCTGGAACGTCTTATCATTTAGCTGCGCGCACTTACTGTTCAACAATTGTATTTCGCTAGACTTAAATAAGTATTAATAAACATGTAGTAAATATAATATGTATGTANGTGTATATACATACGTATGTATGCATATAGATCTCATATACACCGCGCATGTTGTCGATCCGATAATACCGAATACATTTATCCGATGGATGATTGAATGGGGTACGANCGCGGTGAACAAGCTATTTATTTATTAGGATATCCTATCATAAACTTTTTGGCGCTGTTTTGGCATGATTTAAATTCGAACGATTTTTGAGCCGTGCTTTATCATTCTGAACGCAATTTTCGAATTTTCGACAATACAAACGTACAAGTCGTTGCGCCTCTATTGTAATACGAAACAAATGATAATCTGCAAGAATCTTACTTCGCTTATCGTCATCATAAATTTATCGACATTCATATTGCATTATCATGAAACGAACGTGTTCGGATGTATCTGGATAATAATTTATGTCATGTATGAATTCTGACGCTGCATTGATCCGATAAACATGGTTGAGCAAATAATCGTCCAATCATACAAGGTCAGATAAATTACTTGGCAAGAGAAAATATATATTTAAACTCTATGGAAAGTTGCGGAATGCAAAACGAACGACTCTACGTTCTTGCTATCCAGTATTCGATATCAGTATTCGATATCAGTATCATTGCCGCGCTGGTTGTTTTCAGTCTCGCTAATTTCTGTTTTTTAACGCGAATGTTGTGCAACTGTCGGAAGATATTGACATGCTGACGATGTCATCATCTTCTTCTGGAACGTATGGCAGAGCGGGCTAACAAGGGGCAGAACGTTTCGTCTACCGGTCGTTTGCTACTGTATGGAACACACAGTCAGATGATGCGATAGAGCGTGGTCCAATAGAATAGGAGTGCCTGCAGCCAATTCTGTACCAGCATCGGCGCAATCGTCGTCACAGTCGAAGTAATTGCTCTGCAAAAAGAATAACGAATGTTAGTAAATTGCAACAGTGCAACAGAGTACTTAAATTTAATTCAATAAAGAAGACATATTGAAAAACATTATTAGTATACTAATAAATTAATACATATTCTCTTTTATTATAAAATAATTTATTTTTTATATGTATAAAATAATGTAAAAATTTGTATGTTATTAATGTATTAATATTTTGACGCCTAATATGGAAAGATTAACATTTCTTAGTTTTTGGACTAAAGATTTATATATGTAACGTTAACAAAAATTTTTAACTGACAAATAAAGTTTATAACTTTTACATTAACGATCTTGTAACCTGATAAAATCAAATTAGAATTTTCCGACTGTAACTAACGAACCTAGAAGTGCAAGCCAGAATGGAGCAGTAAAAAAAGTTCGTTCCACGACGAGTAATCCGTAACAGAATTGTCCAATTAGTATACAAACTAACCAATATCAACTTTATTTGCGTGAATACAATTATTGACGTCATTTTGTCTACGGCAGTCGCATGGCATATATGATATAACTGGCTTATAAGAAGAAAGAATGGACTGTAAATATTAATTCTAATACTTCTCGATTATATTTCCAATAAAATTGTTAATTTACAATGTGGCATTATAGTGCTTAAATAAATGCGACAAATCATACATAAAAAATCCTTTAAAAGTGAAATAACTATATTACTTAAATATATATTTCATCAAATTTGTAATTTAATTAAATACAAAAACAAAATTATATTAATAAATTTTCGTATATTTTTATTCAAATCATATTTCTAGATAAATAAAACCTTTAATTCTTAAGATTACAAAATTTATTAATAAATTTTATTCGAAATTTAGTAAGTTTTTGAGCTTTCAATATATTATACATCAAGTTCGACACATCGTACATCATGATGTAGTTATATCATATGAAAGACTGCACAAAAAATTATAATAGAGTATGATATATGTTATGCTGAGCATAAATCATAAATGATTACCTGGCAATCGATGCACCGACAGCTATCGGTCAGTGAGCAAGTGAGGCCGAGAATCTCGACAGCTTCCTTATAAAGCTCGGCGCTCGACTTCCGCCGTCTCGGTGGCGACGTAGGTGCGCTGACTGTGCCAGTGCCCGATGGTCTCCTGCTGCTCTTCAGCCTCGATGAGGATTCTCGAGACAAGGAGGAGGTCGACGTTGATCCCCTCGCCCGATTGTCGCTCGTGAGTAACGCTCGACCTGCCGGAGATGCGAACAGTTGCAGCATGTCCATGTCCTACGGTCATACATTTACTAATTAGTGGATGCTACATTTGCATCGTGATAGCGTGCACAACATATCATCTAATATGTCAGTCTCATAACACATAATGGTTAATAAAGTATACTATAAAATTACATATTTTTTATTGTAAAAATTCACTCATAAAAAAAAGATATTTTGCATATTAGAGCTATAATGTACAATAAGTTTTTTTCATTAATTTAACAATATAAATAATAATATAAATTCTGTCAATTATATTCCAGAAATTTAAAAAACGATGTTAAGTTCAAGTTTCACTGTGAATGATATGCGTAGTGCTACTTGAAACCACAAATTGTGTCCAGCGAGGCTAAAAATAGAGCAGCTTGTTATAGAAGGATACGTGCTTCTAACAAGATAACACTCTCAACGAGGATTTTCTTCCCTGGAATTCTATTCGTTTTGGATTGCGAAAGATCTCATTCGCAATGCACCCTCAAGCGAAAGTTTTTTCTAACAACAGCAAGAAAGTACTGCGAGTGTTATGACGATGAAAAACGTGCCGTATCTCAGAGATGGAAGAGATGTATTAAAATTGTTACGTTTAACGTTCAATGCAACGTTCGTGAACATTATTTCCCAAGGTATCTTCTTATAAAAATGTATAAGGCAAAAATCTCGTAATGATATCTTTCTATGCTTTTCGTTCTCGGAAACAGACGTTATTAAAATTACATTATTAAAATTGCGAAAATGTACAAGTATATTCCATTTTTTAATTTTATATTTTAGTATTTTTCTCGAAGGATGCATCTTTTCACAGATAAGGCAGACTTTTTACGGCAGTTTTTCGCCAGCCTTTTTCGTTTTTTTTTTTTGGAAACTTGAAATATACTTTAAAACTTTTAATATAAACGTGTTATTAAAATTGCAGGCTGTGCGCCGAATATTCGTTCGCGTATTTCATTTCGGACTCTTCTCGTAACGATCAAACTTCATTTGAAGAAAAATTTTAGTCGTACAACTTGTCCTCGTTCCTTATAGTCAGAAATAAATTGCAGACACATCATTAATATAGGACTACACGTAGTTTTCATCAACTTTTACAAGGGAAAACTTTTTGTGTAAAATAAAGGGATATACTGAGAGCTCAGACGCAAACTGGGTTGACATTTAGAGACTGATTTGCTTAAATACAAGGGGATCATTAAAAATTGCTCGCTAAAGTGAGCATATTCACGAAATGTACGTGCTTTTATATTGTAGAGGTCCCCGAATCACTTCACCGGAAGAAAATAATTGGAAGAACGAATAATTGAATTCAACTTGAAAAGTTGGAGATTTTCGAATGAAGATATCTCAATTCCCAGCTTGAGCGTGAACAATTTTCCACTTTTGCGAAACTTCGCAACTCTTGCACAAGTACCGTTCTGTCAGTATGTCAGGAAAATCGTAATTACTCCGACTTCCTTCTATGCTTTTCGCCATTATCTAGCTAGCTCAATGGTTGCTTACTCGTATTTTCGTCGGAGAGACTTCTCATCGAGTTTGCTGAAAATCTCGTTGAAACTAGTTACGATCAGTGAAACCGGGACGAAGCAGCGCGGTTTTAAAAGCATTTTCAGTGCGCAGATCGCCGCTCGCAAGCTGCAACACATTGTGAACTCTCGCCGAAAATGCAAGATACACTTTTGGCGAACCCAGCGAGCTTCATCTACGAGTACCATCGAAGCAGCTTAAGCTCTCCGCTTAATGTACTCCCAACCTACGAAGGGTTTAAGAGGAAAATGGAAGTCCCCATAAAATTCAGCAGGATGCTGCATTCGGTACAACTGGAATTCGTTAAACGATCTCATTTCATTCAATACCGCGGAAAGTACTCAATACGAAAACGCAATAAATCTTGGAATAATCCCACTGTTGATGTGAATGTAATTACATAAACTTATAGTTTACAATTGTAAATTAAATCGATTAACTCAATGTTAATTACAAGAATTCTATAACTTAAAAATTCAATCTTCACTTGAAAAAGCGTAAAAAATTCTGAAAAGACACACACGCATACACATGTCAAGATTATATTTATATTTCTATATTAAATATTGTTAAATATTCTATATTAAATATTGTGTATATAGAAATAAGTATTACAGATTTTGTGCGAATTGAACAAATGTATATAAAATTATAATAAAAAATTAAATACATCACATACATTATTAAAATATCACTTTTTCAATGCACGTGAATTTTTATAAATTTTATTCAACATCAAGAATTCCAAGAGCACCTAACATTCAATATTATACTTCAATTTATAATATTATAATAACCTAGATCGAGAATTACATTTTGTTAGGAAGTTTATGATGAAACACAGTCGAGAGAGTCACTCGAGCAACTCCTTTGTTGGTAAGAAATATATCTTTGTCTTCGTGTTCCATAGAGTTTCAGAGACATGGTATTAGCGCAACTTTAACAAGATCATCAATATATTGTTGTCACGAGAAACTTCAATAGAGACGTGCAATTATCATTTAGCATTGTTTATTACGTTCGGGCGGGATCATAATTTAATTTAAAATATTTGTCTGGAATATTAATATCTCGATACAATGAAGCAGAGAGATACATCATATTTATTTGACAAGCATGCATATTTCATTTTGCAATAATATAAATTAATAAATTTTTATAATAGTAAATATATAATAATACAAAATATCACTCCATTTATTTACTATAACAAATTTATAATCACAATTTTTCTAGAAATATCATTGATTTATGCGATAATATTTAGCGTATTTGTGAAAATTCTCCGATTGAAGAGAAGAAACGGAAAGAAATATTGTCGCTTGCGTTCAGATCTAAAATTACAAAATTAACAATCAGTTTTTTACGAGCGCTCAAAGTTCCTATCTCTACTATCCAGTAGAAGAAGAAGGAAAAAGAATGAAAGTAATGTCCTTAACTCTTTACTGCGACCGATCAATTCTACACGAGTCCCCATAACGCTCGATCCGAGAGCGATTATATCCCGGAAAACAAAAACTTTCTCTTCGGCCATAGCCATTTCTCTTTTCTGAGTAGTAAGGGCGCGATTCTTTATTCTATCACATTCAAGGACGACGCCTGAAGGGAACGTCATCTTCAAGGTAACCGACGACGAACAAAAGAGGTCGATGGAAGACGGCAAAGAGATCAAATGGTGAGCGATAACAAGCACCAAGCTGATTCGATGTACCGAGTGTGGAGGGGAAGACAGTATCCCAGGCCGTTCCCTCGGGACGCATATCCCGTCGGTCTTGGTATTTTCAGCTGCGCGCGAACTTTTCTCGAATCCTTCAACACTGATAGATAACCCGGTCGAAAGGGCGGACTTGGATAGAACGACTGACGAAGACTTTTTGCCGCGAGGAACCGGATTTTGCGGAGAGAGTTTACGTAGTGGAGAAAAAAAAAGAAATAATTTTTACCTGATGTTGAAAAATGTACTGCAAGATATAGTTCTCTGAAAATATATTACCCATTATATTTCTTCTTACAAGATCGAGCGGAAAATTTTCCCATTTGGACAAATCCGCAGATTATTACTGAAATAAATAGTTATATAATTTTATAAATAGATAACACATTACACAGAAAAAATGTACGACTTTTTTAAAATACTTTTTAAAATACTTTTTTCTCTTGCCTCAATTCTCTTGTGAAATAAGGTCTTATTAGTTTTATATTATTCATTGGTTTTTATTATTAATGTAAATTATTGATCTGCAGAATACTTTTATATGTTAAAATAAAACCAATTAAATCTCTCCCCTATATTAAAATTGAGAATTTGATCTGGAAATTTCGGTATGCTTTGGATAATTAGCTTTAAATATTGATTGGGCGTAATCATAGTTTATTGGTTAACCGGTGGAAAATCGGGTAAATCAAGAGTACTGCAAGTAATAGGTAAATTATAATGGCGACCAATCCAATTTATATGTGCTGAATAATTTTTGTTGCAAATTATTCACAAATCGTTCCAGTTGTTTGAATCTATCAAGCTATAAATAAAAAATTATGTTAATTTTAGCCAAGGGAAGAAAGCTAGGAATGGTAGAAAGTAGGACAAGATCGATTTTGTGGCTTAATCAGCCAGAATTAATTTTATAATATATCAATTGAGTGTTAATTCATATTATAACTGTTATAATTCAGCAAATGCATCTGCTTAATAAAAGAAAGGTTTTAATTTACAATTCAGCAGAGAATAAAATTTTCCTCCATTTCCTTGTATTAATAGTACATACACGTAGTACATATTAAATTGGAAATACGAAGATCGCGATAATGGAAGCGGTAGCAGCAAGCTCACATTAACAAAAATAGCTTTATAACAACGTTTCCACCCGTTTCCATTAATGTGCATCAATTTTCCAAATACCGAATCGGTATCGTTATATCAACGTTATATATCGCATAAAGCTACCGTTAGCGTTCGTAGAATTTATGGATTTATGAAACGCGTTTAATGCCGCATTATTTTGCGATTTAATTCCCTTCTGTGCGGATATTAAATATTTCCAGTGCAACTCAGCGTCATTAAACAGCAAACGTGTATGAATCAGCAATCGTCGTATGAACATGTACGGCTCGCGGACTTTCCCAATCCTTCCTTTGGAATTACGGTTTATCGCTCTATCAGAAAATCAGTGATAATATCCAGCTGCAATTTATTTATCTGGGGCAGCGCTCGCCTATGTTGTTAATCCCCCTTATAACCCTTGTCAACAGGAACCATCGAGAGGCAGCTGCTAATGAAGAGAACCCATCTAATTAAGTTAATTAATACCGACAGAGGCTCTATAGGAAACTTTTGATAAAGGGGTGAAAACGGGAGGCGGAGAGGTCACAAGCACATACGAGGACACGTAGGACGATTTGCGAAGCAGGATAATTATGTCGGTTTCATCGTACCGAAGGGCAGGTAATAGGAGAACATTGTTCACCAGGGATGTTTAGCCGAGGATTAATACCGCGAAGCGATATCGTGCGCTTATGCAGTCAGATTAAAAAAGTACGCCCATGGCAAATCTACTTTTATTGAAACTGGGATTTTTATTAAGCTCCCTTGGACCAAGCACGCGTTTTGCCCGCAGCGACGATGATCCCGCTTCTTTATATTCCACGAAAGCGATAATTGTCACGTACGAATGAGAGAGATATTATCCACAATGTTCTGCTAAATCGCTAACAATAATTTATGTGAAAAAGATCTAGTAAAAAAAATCTATTTGAGATTATAATAATTGATTAAAATATATCGTTACACCCAGAAAAAAATTATTTTGATATACCTCTTTGTGGAACCTTCTAAGTCAGAGGATTTTACTCTTATATTAACTTTAAAAGATGTCTCTAAAATCAAGAGAAAAATAGCATAAATAAGAATATTTAAGAGAAAAAAAAGCATTTTTCACTTTATTGAAAAAGGAATATGTTTGCTGTAAAACAGTAAGAAGAATATTAGAATATGAGATTTAATAGGAAAAATCACTTTGAACGTAAAATACTTTTTTTTATATACAGCAGTTATCATTGTTATATCAAATGAAACATATCATGTTCCATCTGAAAAAATTAAATTCTCAATATAATCGTAAATTTATATGAAACATTTGATGTATAAAACATAATTTGATGCAAATATATATTCATGGCAGCGACTAAAGCAGAGATAAATCTGTTTTGACATATTTTCGTAGAACGTGTAAAAACAACACGCGCAACGGTGCGTAAAAAGGGCTTTAATTGACACAGATGACATTCGCTTAATTAATGCATTTTTCCACGCTTCAATAAACGGATCGCTTCGATGCGTATCGTGCGCCATAAATCGCGACGCGTTCCTTTTCTTCTTTTATTTTTATCGCTGTCGCATACGTGATTTCCAAATAATTGCAGGAAATCGCTTGAGAGCGCTACATATTCGTGTCGCGCTGCCGATTTCATACTAATGCAAATTACTAAACGAAATTACTGAAGCTATAGTGCATGAGTCCAAACGAATGCACTTTCATCGGGAACAAAATGCTTCCCGCATTAATTACCATATCATGAGGCACGTTTAGCCGCTACTTTGCAACATCTGCAGGGTATTCCCAAACGTATTGTAATCGTATTTGTTAAATCATGTTATTGCCGATAGATTATCCAAATAATACATCAGAGGTACCGTTGCGCCTATCGATTTTATATTAATTTATATGTTCGCGTTTGCACTCGTAAACGTGATTACGATAGACATCACGTTCTGCTACAATTATTACGATGATAATTGTTCTGCGACGGACAACGCGCTACAAAATATCACATAAATGTTTTAACGATGCAATAATATGTCTGCGTGATAAAACAGTTTAAGAGCTTAAAATAAGCTGATTTTATGACGATTCGGCTGATTTTTACAAATGTCGGGATTGTGAATAAAATAAAAAATTTGAGAAAATATTACTATAATTTCTCTTCGTCTTATAACATTTATGTCTTTTATTACGTATTTGCCAAGCATCTTGTACAAATTACTATAGTGAAACATGTAACTCATATTATAGAATAATATCTGATAAAATAATATCTTATTCATAATATTTGTATAGTAATTTATTTGTTACACAAATAATCATACAAGCTTTCATGTTCAACAATGAATACTAATTTAACAATAACGATATATAGTAAATTATGCGTTTATTTCTCGTAACAGGACCTATTCCATATGCATTATGGCGATTAACATTATCTACGAACAATTATATGAGCGCACATATAAATCTATTTGATAGATCTACACAGATTTGCGTGTATTTGTATATGCAAACTGTTCTGAAACGTTATTTAATAAAAATAATCATTAACTAGCAAACAGTTTGGGGGATATGAATGAAATTCGAGGTTGTTTATCACATACATACACTAACGGGTCTGAAATTTGTGACGTTACTTGAATTTAATTGGTACCGAAGTCAACAAATCTTTTTTCATTAAATTTAATTAAAATTTAGTTTAATGAATAGCAATTAAACACTATTGCTGTTGTTCGTGTCTAACATGACGCTTGCAAATTATCATTATATGATTGTTTGATTAATTATGTTACGAATATTCAATTAATCGGTTATCGTCATAGGGATCTATGCGTTATTATGCATCGAGCAGCGCGGAGTTTGGCTATGCAATTATAACAATAATTGATGGGTCTAATCGAGAATCGCATATTCAATAGAACATGAAATAATGACATTGAATAATTGCTTATTTTGTGCAAAACTGAACTTTTCCCAAATTATATTATTTCCTAATTATCGTGTCCGGATAATCAGCTTTTATCGATATACATGATTGATCTTACATTTACATAAGAAGTATTTTATAACCGTTTCAAATTATTCCTACGTTTGCCATTTATCACCGTTGTTTGTAGCTTGTTTACCACTTCGACTATAGGAGCCTACGTGATTACGACGATAATAATTACATTACTAAATGATGCATTCTGTAGTTTGCGGTTAACGACCTGATTACGTATTGTATTGCAAGCGTTGGCATCGGCTTGTCTGTCGATTAATTCTCTTCAAATACATACGCGTATGAATTGAGCCGTAAAAATCGCTTCATAATGAAATAAAAAAATCTAATCCAGATACAACAGACATTCGTAATATGATTGTAAATTATATTCCAATATAAATATTAAATAGCTAAGTGCAATTTATTATTTATTTCCGCTTTTATGCTATCAATGGTGATAAATATTTGAAAATGTATGGCCACGATAATATAATACAAGACAAGTACAAATACAAATAATTCTACGATCAGGATCACGGTGATTCATGGAAGGAAACGACCCCGGATCACAATAACAGCTGTACCTAAGTGGCCTATTACGTGCCGAATTATACTCACCGGCAAGGATTCAGGCGTGTGGTCCAGCACATATATGCTGTTCGTGTATCCGTACAGCATCGTGTCCAGATCTGAAACCCAAGGAGAGCGAGCAGAACATTAAATTGGATCTAACCGGTTGCGAGCCGTGCGCGGCACACTAATGCCGGTAATACCCGCGCGTACTCACACTCGCGGCTGCGTCACCGCAGTATTCTAATTTACGCTAGATGCAACGTAGCATAGAGGAGAGCAATTTCCTAACACGGTCACGGGATGAGAGTACGCTCTCAAATTCTCGTCCTCTCCTTACTATCCACGTAACCCAGTGCGTTTCCTTCGGGGCTTGGCAAGTCGTTCTAACATTATCTTACGACAACATTGCGTTTACTCAGTTCAATGTTTATGTGCATAGAACTTTCTTGTTACTATTGTATATTACGTTGCGTTATGCCACATTGTGTACCACAATGCACTTTATAGTTGTACTTGAATGTCTCGAAATGCAAAATTATCTGTTCTTTTAATATAGTAAATAATGGAGGTATTATATTGTTACAATAAGTAATAATGTAGTAAATAATTAATGTAAATTGTGTATATATTGACCATTTTCTCACTACGCATATTTTTATACAAATGTATATATAATTTTATTTATAGATATCATTATTATTGTATAAATATTTTATGTACATTTTTAATATATGTCAGTTATTGTAATTATTAATGTAACATACTATAATATGATGTAACAAACGATTGATAATTGAATACGAAGCTGACATGATTTTTGGATGAAATAATTTCCCATAGAGAAGCTTGTCCAAATATAATTTACCAGAGCCACAACTTTGGTTGTAAATAACACTGACGCAATAATCGTCGAAGGGTTAACGAGTTTTTTCCGCAATGACGCTAGTTGCTTCAATGAAAAAAATTATTATCGGCAGTAAAAATAATCGAATCGGGGCAAAAGCTTTGCGATTTTGTTGCAACATGTTTTACGAAAAATTTAGTAGCGAGATAGTAGTCGATTGCACAGATAGTGATCGATTGCACAGTCAGAGAACCAATACTTCCGTCAGAACAAAATTTAGTGATTCAATCATGTGGACCAGAATACCACACAGACTCAGCCACAAATTTACATTGCTAATGATTTCCTGTTTGCGGTTACGGCGGGCAAGTAATATAAGTGATAATGTATGATTAAAAACATTAGCGTGTTAATATTTAATTTAAACATTAATAAAAGAAGCTGCCGTCTAATAATTATAATTAATTATTATAAAATATATATAATGTTATTTAATTATTTTTATATTATGCATGCACACGATTAAATCTGCAACCAATTAATTATAAGAAAATTGTAAATGCTTTCTGTCTGATCAGTGAAGGCTTTCTCTCCTTCCGCAACTCTATACTACTATTCATTGTCAAACACATTTTTCAAAAGAATCGTCGTAAGATTCCGTAAGCAGTAACCTGAAAAGATTGCTGAATGCTCAGACAGTTGTATTCGTAATGGAATGACATATCCTATCGACGATTTATGAATCGGAAGCTTGATATTGGCGGATATAACGGAGCAATTTTTCAGAAATTGTTGCGCGATATTCTCCGAACGAACGAGAGACACTTGGGATCTTGATAATGATTCATTTCGATATAAAAGTTCTCAGCTTTCAACCTCTTCTATTGCATTTGCGTATCGTCTAAACGGACGTATGGGAATCAATCGGACTCATATACACAACAACAATTTCCGATGAAATGCGGCTATTTCCGTACCTCTTCCCTGAAGAATATATGGTATGTCACGTTACTTCAACGATTCGGTGGGAATTTCAATTTGCGAGGATAGCATTGCGTTGCTAAAAGGCGTTCGTACCAAACGCGCAGGGTCACTTTGAGGCTATTGGATGCTCCAGGCTAACAGAATTTGTCGCGGCACTTTACTCCGCTTCAAAAGAATGAACACACACGTATAAATTTGGGCTTAAAATTTTTCAAACGCACAAAGATAATTTTAAACTTAATTTAATTGACAGTATTACTTCCGAAAAAAGAAAGAAACTTTAGATAATATATTGTGATATAGATAGATAATATATTGATATATAAATTTATTATTGGGAAAAGCAGTACGCTTGTAGAATTAACAATAATTTTTATTTTAAATTTACATCAAATAATCTGTAATTGATATCAAAATCCAAGAAAAATTATGTTTTTAATTTTTTGTGGTGTGTGATTTAGAAAATGTTGAAGGAATAAAAAATATAAGATACATATAAAATATATTAAAATTCATATCAAAATAAACGGCATAAAAAATAATAAAAAGTTATAAGTAGAATTTTATTTTTTTAAACCTGACGCGAATTTAGATGGCCTATGTTTGAAGATACAGAATGTATAGCAGATATATGTAGGATAGTTCGTTTTGCACGATGCAGAAAAGCAAAATTGCGTAAATTAAGAGTCATGAATAAGCATAATTGTGATTCAATGTTAGGAATTATTTCAAAATTCAGTTTCATTGCGCAAATGTAACGCATAATAACGTTATGCTGTGCATGTTCGGCAATAGAGAATTGGCGCAAAACGATCCGTGAGAGATAGATTTATTCGTGGTTCATCTAGACTCAATTCACCGGAGAGCTTCGACTGAAATTGACTAAAAAACCGAAACCTCGTTACGCAAAGTATCGCTATGAAAGATTTCATTTTCGTGATAATATGTGTTGAGTGAGCAATATTGTTACAATCAACATTAGATGAGCATACACATACAGAATTGTTCAATGCAAAGATCACTAAGTATGTATTATCAAAGAAGAGAAGATAACAACAGCAAATATAATAGCAATTCACTTTGATTAAAAAAAAAATTATGAAAGCAAAAATTTCAAACTTTTATCTATTCAAGTATTTAAAAATTTCAGCTCTACACTATGAATTATAAACGAACGCTAATCTTCACGGCATCAGAGTTAATCCTGAACCGTGTTAATTTTTCAAACAAACAAAAATAACTGTGTCTGAACAAAGTCTCCATAAGAGAACTTATAGAATGTTTATTCCTAGGAAAAGCGATTACAGGCTGAAAATGATGTATATTTAAATTATCGGCAAATAAAATTATCGATCTGCTTGGTTCATTAATTTAACATTACGTTAATAGAGCGTTTATTCGCGAGAATTTATTTACGTGTCCATAGATCGTATAAAAATAATTAAAAATAAATTTAAGATAAATTGACACTAGATATATTGCAGTAAAAATTTAATAATGCCGTTTTCTTTGTGCTTTATGATATATGGCGATGTATGGCTTGGTTGGAATGTACACAGATTACTCAGACGAAAGAGGCGGAAGTACAAAGCTGTGGTACACACAATGGCACTCCGAATTGCGTCCATAAACCGCATCGCCATTGCATACCGCAAATATCGAAATTGTTTCACGCTATTGATATATGTCCTCCTGCCTCCCATATTCTTCACGCATCGCGCCAACTGTAATCGACGATAACTTCTACGGTGCCGGTTTTGGCGCCGGTTTACCTTACATCCTATACATTTACGTGATTGTACCATTAAAAGCTTCGCATCGTAAAATGCTGCATTTAGATTGTACTACAAAAATTATATCATAAGCTCATAGAATATTTTCGTCATTGTTGTTTTTGAACGTCAAGGACTTGTCAATAATTTCTCAAAAGACTATACTTCTATCTGGAAAGTCAACCGTTTGTCTCGGAAAAGAATACTGTAAGCGATCATAATATGCAACTACGGTCCTCTCGATATAGCAGTGTAGTATGAATGTATCACGAGCGAAACGTGAGCGCAACATCGAGCCAATCTTGACAAATCTCCTTGTGTTACATGATAGATGACAGATGCAACGTGGCCAAAGCCAATTCTCCGTATGTTCTGTTACGCGTGTGTCCTCATTTTTACGACAGAGGAATATATATTCTATATTTAGAATTTGGCTTTGACAAATTTTTAACACAGAATCACGCTCGCGGGAGATAACGCGAACTGCAACAAAACATCCAATTGCTATGGCAGAGCATGACTGTAAAAAATAGAACGAGTCATTCTGTGTTTGCGACAGAAATCGTGAATTGACCTATCGAGTTATTTAAAAAATTCTCTCCGCGCGAGAGATTGTTGAATTCACAGATTCCTATTGTCACCTCTCGATTTAAAAAAAAAAGCGAAAGAGAGAAAAGAAGTAAAACAATAGAGATTGACAATACGAGAAGATATATTGCAAATAATTGTTTGTAAAACAAAGAAATAAAATTTCTAGATTAAAATGAAAAGAAAGCTTTGTTCCTCGTAATAAAATTCTCAAATTATTTTTGTTGAAAAAATTATAGATAGATATAATGGTTATCTAGAGGTGTTATTCATCGAGACATAAAGAAATCGAAATGAGTACGCAGTACATCAGATTGAGAGAATTTATTGCTAATTACTTTTCTATGCCGAGCTATTCGACCACGAATGCCATTTATCATGGATTTATCGCCATTATTTTTACTCTGCCTGGTGAACCTACCTGGCTAAATGTATGCAGATATTTGAATATCGCGATATAATGTAAAATAAAAAATGCGATTTATGACTACTAATTTCCAGGAGATCTAAAGCCTGGACCTTCGAGATAAGAAATGAAAAAAAGACTTTGATATAAAAGATTTAAAATATAAAATAATTAAATGTATTATATGGTATTTCATTTTAATAATACCATATACTATTAGATTTTAACAACAAAAGTATTGTATAAACTAAAGTAAAATGCTAAGTAAAATGTAACAGTATATCTTTCTTTAATATTATGTTTTTATAGTACAATATAAATATATTATAATAATATATACTATAATATGTACTAGCAATATTTTAATTCTAATAATTATTTCGCTTCTTTCTCACTTCTACAAAAAATATAAATATAAATCTGTTTATTTTAATTGTGATAAATTCGATTTTAAGATTTCATGGTTATAGATAATAATTATCAAGTGTTCCGCAAGATTGGTTTAATACTCTACTTGATCATTAGCTTCGCAACTTTGCTGATTTGCTAAATACCACAATTAATCGGCGTTCAAATACAGCGAGACAATAAATTCAGCTGTAATTACGATTTGGTTGTTACATTTTCCTAATAACAATAATATCACTAGTATAATGGTGATTTACGTATGACATGATGCACAGATAATTACTATTTTGGGGCTTCATAATTCGGCTGACTTAATGCAAAATATTATTGCATAATATTATTGAGAGAAATAGATTCTAAATAAATTGAATATGTAATAAAAATTAGTTATGCAAGAAAAGTTATTTTTATATAAATGTGCTTGATTAATTTAATTTAATTCCAGTAAAGTATTACGTTAAAAAATAACATGATGATATACTGTAACTTTTCCAGTTCTCACGATTTTGAAAGACTACTATCAAAATTCCGTCATCAAGATTGTTTTATTTCATCCGCTTACAGAAATTCAGATACGTTTCGCATTGACAGACCGATCATAGGATCGAAGTTCCACGAAGTCCAGGAAATCATGCTTGTCAACTGCGCGCACGCCGACGCCCGATGCAATTTCCGTACAATCAAACGGCAAACACGGATTCGTTATACGTTGCTACTCCGTCACAGCCGTACCTTGTAATTCCATATGCAAATTCTATGCTGTAAACTCGAGCACGTCGTGCTAGGAGATCGAATCAATATTGTATCAGGAAGGTCGGATGCTACGTCCAGCCAAATTCAATGATGACTTTATATACGTCACAGCTATTCAAGAAGCGCCAAGAATATGTCGAAAAGAGTAACATTTCATATTACAAACGGAATTTCAAATCGTCGAGAAACAAATGATCTCTCGAGTAAAATTAAACTACGTTTTATCTTATCGCTGCAGTGTAGAGACTAATATATTGCCAGGGAAATCCATTAGTCTTTTACCTTACTTCGCGTAATGTTCATTACGCATTCATTGTACGTTTATCATTTAAACGAACTATTAACTGAATAATCCCGAATACGATATGAGGAGATTTTTATAGAAATACAAATTCTACAAATAATTCCTTGCAAATCGCTTTCTCGATAAACTTCGTGGAGCGATTTTTCTTGTATAAAAAAATTGATATATGTATAAAAATTGACATATAATTTATTAAAATTATTATGTTTTAATATCTGCAAGACAAATCAACTCGCGGAACATGGAACAAGATATTTGAGATTGACGTAGATGATAATAGTAAGCAACGTAGGAATAACTAAAACATTGCGACGAAGCTTCCGGATTTCCGTGTATATCTGAATATATAACCACGATCTGGACAACCGCGGAATCTGGTCATCCATCTACGTTAGTCAGAATACGAGCCGTGTAACGTTATGAATTATGATATTTGATATGACAACGGCGATAGGTTAAAGGTCAAATTAGATTGACATTTCAAAATTACGCTAGAAAGTACAGTCAGCAAAGTGTGCCTGCATAAAAAAAAATGTTTCAGCACTTCACGTAGATAGCAGAAATCACGTTGCAAAATTGCTTCCGCAAAAAAGTCTCTCCCCGTTGGGGAGCTATCGTTAAAAGTTAAAATACCAAAAAGAACACGATACGCGAAATACGTTCGTGTAAAATACATTCGTGAAATGCTACACTTGTATGAAAACAGTTGGACAGTTCAAACTTTATAGCGGACAAGCTACATGGCAGAATTTTTTTCAGGAGGGTTATTCAATCTTTTCACACGCACACACGAAGCCCTTTGGATCCCAGATTAAAAGAGGTAGATTGCGGCGTTTAGCAATATCTCACGGTGTCGACAGTGAACAAATATTCGTGCGATGACGAACTTTATTGCACCGAGATGCGCACGGACTTTTTGCCAGTCAATGCGCTTCGCGAGGGGGATTGATAAACAGTCGTTGCTCGTGACCTGCTCCGAACCCATTTTTTGCGCCCATTTAAAGCTGTCTCGCGCACACGGCGATGCATAAATAATACTCGCCTAGCGTGTATTATTGGTATGCTTACAATTTATTTAACTTTCCTGCGATTATCTATCATTTACCCTTTTTCCTAAATCCATTTTGCAAAAATTGTTCCTTCGCTAAATGAAGGTAATAGCAATGCAAATGATTTTTTTTCTGTTGAATCAATTTGGTGATCAAACTGACAATGAATATTCATGCATTACATACTTATCTCATGTATCAACTCATTATAAAATACTGCATATATGTTAATAAACAATCGGGTAATAACGTATGATATAACACGCTAATTTGCTTTTACTTTTAAATAAAGTTATGTACGCGCGTATATAATGCTATTCTCAAACTTTGTTAAAAAATTGCGGTTTTACTGCGAAGCTAACATAGCACGATAACAAAACTCAATTAACCTTCTGTTCTCGCCGTATTTACTAGCTAGCGTCTTAGAAAACTCATTACTAAAAGTCCGTGGCTTTATGATATACGCTTCTCAAACTTATTTCGCAATCGATGTTTTCCCAAGATTTCTCATTAGAATAAATTTTAGTTTTACTCACGTAAAATAATTACTTCATTAAACTTTTGCAATTATTTTATTTCTTTGACAGGCACATTATATATTTTATTTTATATATATATACATATACCTATATTTTTCTAGCTCACTTAAACTTTTCACTTATATATATAGTATATATTTTTATGACGATATATACTTTTCTATCCCGTATATTCTATATTTAATACTTGCGGTAGATATAATTTAATATCCGTACGAGACTATCTCTTTGCTTGAAGCTTTCAGCTTTAATAAAATTATTGATATGGTAACAACATTGATATTGAAGGTAATTTTTTGCTAAATTTTTAAACTAATATAATTAAATTTCTATTAAAATGACATAAAAAAGCATGAGTCTAAAAAAAAATCAATTAAAGTAGACAATATATATATATACTGTATTTATTGTTAGTAAATGTGTATTCATTTCTGATGTACGGATAACAGAAACGTAGACAGAGAGAACGGAAAACCGTCACCCCAATCAATAGCCCGTGATGAACGGTGCAACGGCTATTGGCATAGCTCTGATGGCGTATAGACGCTCGGTCGGACCCTATGAATTATTCAATGTTAGCCAAGTGGACCTCGGTGTATTTGCCCCTAAAACTGAATCGGGCCCTATACTGTCTGGAACACTCACTTGATCTCGTTTCTTGACCTCAGGTCGATATTATATGCCACAACTCGCGACGCGCTATTGACCCTGAGTAAGTCAGCCCGCACGCATGACTTAACGCCACCGTCGTTGCTGCCCGATAGCATCGCGCGAGGCAAACAAGAACCCGCTCGCTTTACCGGATCTATTGCAAAAGTTTGCCTTGGGGAAGTTTACCATAGCATATTGTAATAATGCGTGAAATTATGTAATAACTTTCTCGCCTGTTTGCTTAGCAAATATTGTCAACAACATTATAAATCGTTCAAATATTCGCTACTTTAGTAAGCTGATAAGAGTTATAAAAAAGATTTTAATATTTTATCATAGATAGGGAAAACAGTTCAATTATAATAATAAGTAATCATTTGTTGAATAAGTAATAACTAGTTTCTTTGGAATAATAATACTGCTAAATTCATTGCATATTTATTACAAATAATAAACTTTTGTTATTAAAGAAAATGAAGAATATAATGATTTCTCAAATTTAAGTTTTAATTCACGATAAGAAAATATGAGAAAATATAGTTAATGCTAATTATTACGTTAATATGTATGAATAAATTAAAAAATCCTTTTTTGTTTGCTACTATATATCATAATTCATTAAAATTATCCTTAATCTGTCACAAGTAGTGTATTTATGTATGCATTGTT
Organism: Tetramorium alpestre; assembly: GCA_021460005.1. Taxonomy (NCBI): domain Eukaryota; kingdom Metazoa; phylum Arthropoda; class Insecta; order Hymenoptera; family Formicidae; genus Tetramorium; species Tetramorium alpestre. Next base: position 326,835 of record JAJVSH010000019.1, on the reverse strand, counting down.
ACATGAATCTTTATTAATTTATGCACTTTACAACGCACGAAATACTACAATAAATATTTATTTTTAGTAACAAAGTAATTTAATAAAAGACAATCATTCGCATTTTCATTTCACATTGCAATTATTCTCATTTAGAGACAATTTTAGCAAAACAAATTCAAGAAGAAAAACGAGTGACATTTGATAATAGTCTCTAAAATTATTAATTAATTGATAAATATAAACGAAAACAAGCACGACATTTAGTGACTAAAACTATTTTCGATTAGCTCTCGAGTATTGAGTGAAGAACAATCGCTTTTATTTGCAAACATTTGCACGATACGAGAAGCGCGTCCCACTCGGAGAGCAAGTTTAATTAGATCGTGCCATTTGTTATGGCCGATATCGAATTCTCATGATGCGGGGAAAAGAAAAATGTCGATAGTAATCGCAGCCGCAATTCACGTATGTAATCCATTTCGTCAATTATCACCAATAAATTGTGTTCGGAACGCATTATCGGTTCATTATATGGTCGACTGCGCCTATAAATATGGAAACGTGCAATATGCATCGTACACGAGAGAGAAGGAGAAAGAGAGAGAATACAAAGCACTAGAAATCATAATGATATATTCGCTATGATACGAACCATTTTTGGATGTGTGTATTACGTTTCAATCTTGCACGAGCTTTTATTCAATTTTTGTTATAACAAATTATAGTTTGTTGTTGTTATTTTCTAAATATTACGTGATTGATTTTTTGATCAAATAGTTTATAATTTAAATAATATTTCAAAGTAGTTTAATCGTTAATCATCTTATAGATTAATTTACAAGTCAAATAAGTTTTGTAATAACAAACTCAATTTTTTACCATCTTTTTGATGGACATTGTTAAATGATATTGCTGTCACAATTTATAAATTTTAAACTGTATATTTAGTCAAAAGTGCTCCAGTCGTTGTTAATTCAATCAAACTTGATGAGTATTTTCCAAATCTGAATTTTTTCAATTTAGAAGAAGATATGAATTACGCAAAGTAATTAATGTATTCGGCGCGCCAGATGCGCTTCTTCTATATTTTAATCATTCCTGTCTAAATTTCTCCTACCTTTTAATCCTATTAGCGACATTTCGTATTCTATTCGGACTGCGTTTATCCAAGTTCGTAACAAAACGCCCACATTTACGGTAACTTCGAAGATCATTATTAATTATACAAGAAAACGACTCCGCTGTCGGCGTGACAGTTGCCGATCTAGAATTTCATATTAATTAATACAACAGACGGCGCAGGATGCTCTCATGCGCGTTATTATTAATTTCAGTACGCGTCGACTTGTTCGTCGCAAACTGTTTCCGCATTATAACTTCGCTCGATGTTGGATTCACGAGAGAAGTGCACATTATTTTGTAATGTACTTAAACATTATGAACTACAACCAACGATAAAGTGCTATACATTAAAATAAATATATAATTGACATTATACTTTTTTTTTAGAAAGTCGATAATCTGGACAATCGAATTAGAAATTATTGTGTCAGATTTTAAACCGTTACTGTTAACGTAACGTATTAACATGGAATGTAACACGTTTTATTATATTTATTATTTGATTTTATATATGCTTTGCACAATCTAAACATCATAAACATATTCATAAAATATTAATATACATATACATCATAATATGGTACTAGTGTAATTTGTAATTACTATTTAATCCTACTTTATATTTTTTTATATTATATATTTATATATTTTTATCTATATATATTTATATTTTTTTATATATAAAAAAATATTTCGAAGAGTAACAATCTTTTTTATCTTGCATCCTACACTTGGTCGTTCGTTCTGCTCCTTATATTACCAATGTGTCAAGCCGTGTTATAAATTTTAAGGAGCTTAATTCCGCGTAATTACCAAAGTTTCTGGGTTGCCTCGCGAGCACGGGAATAACTGCAGGGCGATAGGGAGAGTAAGGAAAGAAGGCGAAAAGAATGAAGGCGAAGAGTCCTTCGAAACTTTTTAAAACGGAACTCTTTAAAACATGCCGACATTTTTCGATCGGTCGTTATTTACTTTTATACGATCTCGGCAGCGGTGGCTCACAAGAGAGTTAGAGGAAAACGGGCGACCGCTACGAAATCGACGACATTTTGATTTATGAAACGAAGATGAAAATCCCACATCGGGACACGAGACAAGGGAGGATCGCGTCCTGCGAGACTCCCAGACGCCTTTATCCAGTAGCGGCGCCAATTTTTTCGATCTGCATCTCGATCATCATCGTACGTGTCACTCGCTTGTAAGAGAACACTCGCGAGAGTGCTTTCTCATGAGATTTATGACGTCCCGATGCTGCGGAAAAATGGAGACCGAAAATGCGAAAAGGGAATCGATCGTTTCGAGTAGTGCGAGTCTACATTTCGCTGACTGCATGAGCTACACGCTATTTTTATAAAACCGAATCCGTTTTTATTTCAGTTATGCAATATAGCACCGAAATAAATTTTAAAAATTACAAACGATTTCGTAATTAATTTTATTTGTATCTTATATTATTCAGAGTGCTGTGGTTCTTGCAATTTGACCGCGAGAAATCTTTTAATTTTAATGACGGCTAACTGTTGCGATTTTCAATTTCATTAGGTCAAGTTCGCCGCAACGTTGATCATATTTCTTACCACAGCTATTCCGCTGTGACGAGTGATCGAAGCTCCTCCGACAAGGACTTCAGCGTTGGCGGTGCAAGGGGTTGATGCGCTATTTCAGGAAGCCATAGTGATTACGCTTCGGTCGCCAATGAGAGCTTATCTCGGCGGCGGCTTCTAAAGGAGACGCTTGTGTACACGTACACCGTTAGCCACCGTTAGCCACCGCCAACAGCCTTTTCACCCCCTTGACCCATCCCTTGGCTAAACTTACACCAGGCTCGGTAAGTTATTACATCGTGAAAATAAGGGGAAAATTGGAAAGCGGTTTAGCCGTGAAAACGGTGTCAATTACCGGTGTCGGCGGTGCCGGTTCGGGGAGGGAAATAGCGTCTTGCGGCTTGCACCTCTCGTGCAAGAAAACGCTTTTACGATACCGGCACAAAGGACGGTTGCGTCGAGGGACGCGGCTATGACAATTTTCTCGACGATAATTTAACGATGTTACCGGGCAAAATTGTAATTACCAGGTAAAGAAGGGGAGAAATTAATTTATTGCGTTAGGGCGAAAGCGATGGAATGCGATCTGAGGCATAACGAGGGAGTAATTTGTCGCGTCCTAGTTGCCGGAAATTTGTAGCGCTACCTTTCCAAAGTGAGTGATAGCCGTCATGTTGCGATGATAAAACTTGAGGGATGGACATGAATAGACGATAGAGGATTTGTGCTTATCGAGTTACAACCGGAAAATTTCTGACACGTCGCAATCTCGTTTTTTAAATCTTCTCATACCTGAATGCAGGTGAGTGTGTATATATTTCCCTGTGTATATGAAACTATTATAATATTCCTTAATTTAACATAATTTTCAGATTTAGTTTAGATGATGAGAAAATTATTTTATAATTTTATTCGGTATTATTCACGTTGACATAAACGCGTAAAGCAATCCTGACATATTTGTTAAATTTATTAATGCACTAATTTGATAATATAGGTACTATTCTCTGCATTGGATGCACAAATATCGTCGACAAAGTTCTTAATTTGCCAAGCTTTATTCGCATTTTACTTCATGTAATCACGACTATCAATAATGCACAATGGCGTCAAGCCGTGGCCATCTATTTCGGAGCTCGCACAGTTATAGCGAAGCGTGTTTACGCGGACTAATAAATTTCGTGAGTTACCGAAACTCCCTTCGAACTTTATGATAAAGCGCCGACGTCACCTACCGGTGGGTGTACATGGAGTTCTTGCCGCCTCTACGAGGTCCTCGCGACTTCCGGGCGGCGCCTCCAGCATTGTCCCGCTGCCGGAAAATTTTTTTACGCACAGCAGGCTTAACGCTGAAAGAAACCATACGTAATGCATTACACGCACAACTTTTAATTTTAAATCTACATAATTATATTGTACGTAACAAATTCAATAAGAAGACACTTATTTCTCATTGTGTAATGCAACATAACAAACTTATACATACGTATATATTTTAATTCTTCTTCGATTCTGTATAAGATAATTTTATATCAAGTTTAAATAAATATATATCACTTTGTATTATTTAACAAAGTAAAATTGTAAACTAAATTCAATCAGTCTAAAGTAACTTTTGTATTAGGAATGTTAATCGCAAAGAGAGTTCGCAAGTAAACTTAGAAAGAAAAGTGATTAAATGACCTCATCGATATAACTACGGTATAATTAGGGCATACTATAGAGACTGCTTAGCATTTTCAGACAATGTACTCTGTTCGGCATTCGATAGCTCTTTCCTAGGAAATTGCAGACGCCACCATACATATTTATGGGCAGAGACCTTTGGGAATTTGGCAAGCTATTGGAATAGAGTTCTAACCATCACAAGATAAAAAGGATCAAAAATACTTGATTTAGCTTATATTTATGAGAATATTAATATTATTCAGTGCATACGCATTCAGTGATAAAATAGTCTGTAATATTCAAAAAATTGCATTTTTTGTTTATTTAATTAATATAGATCAACTATTTTACTTTATGAAAAAAAAAACGTATATCGTGAAATCTCTTTACGAATACGGATAGTTTTGTTTTTCTTGATTTAATTCCATAAAATTCAAAAATTTTTCTACTGTTACAATATTGCTAGCAAAATCAATAAAAATAATATTTTATCATATTTTATCATTTTATTCTCATCATTTACAATCTATCTTCATCAAATGAATACATATGTATACGAATAAAAACTTTATCCTATTTGTATTTTTCTAAGTTTTTATTAAATAACTAAATATTATTTTTTAGATAAAAAGTTACAACTCTATGAAATTTTNCTGAAAACAAATTTTTATAAATATAAATATAAAGTTTCAAAGATTAACAATCTACCGGAATTTGTTCAAATTTTTAACAAGGAATATTCGTCAAAACATTTTTATTTGTTGAAATGAAAGTTTATAAGAAGCGAAATTTATCAAAACTTGGAAATTGAAGTTTCGATGAACATAGTTATCGCCGCTTTTTCTATTCTTCATCTGGCTCACCATGTGATACGTACGTGATTCGAATGCTTATATAACATCGCACATATTCCACAAGATTCAGGTCGCACGAAATTTTATTTATTAAAACTCATTTATTTTCATTACTGTAATTTTTCGCGTACAATAGCCCTCGATCGAAAATGCAATTTTTCCATTAGAAACAAAAATATAACGCACATTATTCGAAACTGGGTCGAAACTAGGTCAAAAATTGAGAACATATTCTCAACAATCTAGCACGATTTATATAATATGATATAATAGCACATTATCAAGCTACACAGAATAATCCGCATTTATTAAAAATTTATTTTATTAAATTTACAACTACCTAATTTTACATTTACAATTTTGTACTATTGTTTAAAATTTAATAAATATCAACGTAATATGATTAAATATGATAAATATCAAACAAAAACACTTTTTTGCAAATTGAATATGTACGATTATGAGAAATGCGAGAAAAAAACACCAAAGGTTTAAATGCGGCAATAACCTGATTCATATGCCGTTATATTATGTTTAACATTGATATCTCGCAAATTTCAGACTGACTTTTGTTTATGAGTTCAATTATTTTTAAATTAAATTATTACAGCTGTAAGACCAAACTAATTTCTTGACTCACCCCGCTTCACGTCCCGCCACGTGTTCGTAATTTCGCCGAATCTGCCCAGTCCGTTTGGTATCCGTCCATATATTCCTCTCACATCGTTCAGACGTTCGGTTTTTCTCGACCCTGCAACAATGACAATTGTTAATTTTAGTTAATATGTATCCAGAATGTTCTATCTTCTATTATTTGTATAATATCTGGATTAAAAGTTTGTAAGATATTTATCATAAATTTGGGTAAGAAAATATATTTGCTCTCAAATGGAGCACAAGCTATAAACGAGCAATGTACGAACGCGAAACGAAAAACTATTCAATCTGTTTAAATCTAAAATTCGCAAAATTTTTTATATGCGAATTGCCAACGGTTAAACAAAGCATCGCTGATCAATGAAATGTCGTGACGCTCGAAGCATTCCGCGCGTGAAACTTCGCGGGTGAATGCGTCACAAAATAATGCATTTACGGTGGAGTGCGTGACGGCCATTCTCGGCCGCGGGTGACTTTTTCCACATGTCGAAACTCCATTTTGATTCCGCGATATCTACGGAGATTACATTCGCGTCCGCATGGCAACTAAACGCGTCGCAATTTGACGCGTCGCGCATGCAACAAATGCATAATGTGGCAGACCTGCATATGCATGAAGTCACGAAATGTATGTATATGTACATATACGTATTGCAATGTACGTGCCATTCAGAATACCTAGAAGGTAAACACGAGAGACGGGTAAACAACCGCGCGCCACAAAATGCCGGAATCGCTTTAGAACATTAGAACGTTGTAACTTAAGTTTTATTGCCCTACCGTCGCGGTAATGGTAAAATAAAAGATTCACCGCAACCACCAATTCCGCGGCGGAACACTTATTTTCCCGCTTCTATGTACTCTTCATTACTTTCGATAGTGGATTCTGCGTCCAATATGTAATAATATTAAATGTACTTTTATTAATACTATTATTTAACCCTTTAAGGCACAAATTTTTTTATCGGAGAGAATTTAATTTATTTATTTATAACGACCCTAGAATATCATAATAAAATTTCCCATTATCATTTCTGCATTTTTTAAGTCTACGATGCCTAAGGAATTAAAAATAAGACCAATGTGTAAAAATTTGATTCCAAAGAGAGAAAGAAAAAGATGATAGTTACCACTGTGCCTCAAAAGGTTAAAAGAAAAAAGAAAGTTATAATTTTATACGGCTGTTGAATTTACGAATAAAGCTGCACTGTAAACTCCTATGGGCCACTCCTATTGCCACTGCTCCTACTCAATATTCAGTTAATTTATCTAATTTAACTTTCATGTTAATCAAAATTTTACCTTCCTTTTAGTCAAAATTAATGAAATATTGAGTAGAAGCAATAGCGATCTATGGAATAGTTAAAAATGACTCAAATTGAATATAATTTGACAATACGAGTTTAACAGTGTGTTTTGTCAATTATGAGAGATTACAGTTAACTTCTTACAATCTACTTGTTACGGTCTACCTCGTCGCAAATCACTCCAATTGTTGTTCTTGTAAATCGATCCGACCGCTATTACATTTTTTCGTAATTATTTCATCGCTCGTCGCAGTATGTAGCAGACGAGCGTTCTCTGCCGCGACGCCAATAAAATGCGACCGACAGCCGAAAGTACTTTACGTGATTGTCAGGCGCAAGCTAACGCACGCGAGAATAACGTGTCGGAGGGCGAAATTGGTCGTAAATTCTACGGTCCAGGAATCTTTTATCTCTTAATGTAGCTCCCCCGCGTCGTTTCATGCGATGCCTGTTACTGTTACAAGATAAGGGATGCCGCCAGCTCCCTTCTTAATCTCCGCTTTTTTGATACGTCCGCCCTACAGTCAATTTCTTTAAACATGTATTTCTCTCTCGACGTTAATACATTTTCTCACATTATTTTTCATTATTCGTCCATTGAAAGTATAGCCAGCATATTACGTATTTGCATATACGTATATTCGAGATCGTTACGTATTATAATTTAAAGGAATAAAAATATAACTCTTGTTATCCAGTATAAAATACATTTTACTGTGAAAACTCCGCGCCAATAACTGACTATAACTGGATTATTGATCGGTCGAAAATATTGTATATTCGCGTAACATTGCGCCATAGTATCGGAAAAAAACAGCGTTCACTTCTATGAAAGAGATATATTTTTCCTAAATGATTATTGGTGCGCAATGTTTGGATTTACTAGCGTTATCCTTTATACTGCTCTTTCTCTTTTTATTATTAAATAATTGTTATAGCTACGAAAAAGTTTATTCTTCGTTAACAAATAAACGATAACATTGGATTAGTTAAAAAACATGATACCTGAGAGAAATCTGTTGGCTTGTTTACATTTTTATCACAAGACATTAATTTTATAAAATGCAAAATATAATCTCAAAAAGTTAATAGAATTTAATAAAAACTAACAATAAGTAGAAAAATATATATGCATAATATATTTAGAAATACATCATTTCTGAAAATATTTTATTCAAATACGAAAGATATTATATTTTCATAAAAAGCGACATTTAATAATAATTTAATAAATTCTTCTTATAAAATAAATAAATTATAAAAAAATGTACTCGCTAGTACATTTTTATGAAATTGATTACTTATATATGAATGACATATAGTCATGTTAAATATGTTAAAAGTAATTGATTACAAATGTGTGATATTTCTTATATAAGAGAGATTTAAACAAATCCCTTTTAAGAATATTATATGTGTATATCTCTGCTAAATCAAACAGTGACGTAATTATATGTATAATTTCCCATTGGCACTGAGTATAGCTATGACAGATAGGCCGCAGGGACGTTCAAAGAGAATGTAGATATTAACATCTAAATCCCTCCGTTACATTTCCAACTCCTGCAAAAGCAATTTCAGATGTCAGTCATGAGGAGAGAAACAGTAATGAGAAAATAGCAGTTCAAAAACATTTCTAAAAGAAATTAAATGGATACTAAGAAATAAATGTAAAATAAGAAATAATTACAATAAAGAGTATAAATTACAATAAAGTTATCCAACGCAATTAGGGCTCTTTAAAAATATATTTAGATTTAATTCTATATTGTCAGTACAACACGCAGATGGTGGAAGACATAAGATATAAAGAAGCTAGTAAAGATGTTACGAAGTCTCCGATAACGCAGAAATTGGCACGGGGAAAATCGATTGATTTGCGGAGAAAAGAGAAGAAGAATGCTGACCAAGTTGCATCGCGATAGAAACTATATAACTCCGTCATGTTACTCTTTTCTTCTGAAAACATTTTGTTTCGTTGCGTCTTTTTTTATCCGGTGTATCGAATCAACGCATTTGTCTGAACACTGCGAAATACGCATACTCCTGAAAGACGCGGTACAAGAAAAAGGAGGAGCTTGTGACCCGGGTTACCGATGTGAATATAAAACAACTGATGCAGCGGAATGGTCATAAGCAGCCGTTCTTTTACCATTTTTTTTCTCTTCCATTTATTGTTAGAATTGTAAGATGCACAACAAGAAATTTGCATGATGACTGGTATTGTCGGTGGATTTCCAAAACGCGAATGCAAATTAAACATGAAAGAGATAGATGCAAACCATCACGTATACCAAAGAAAAATACCTTTGTTTTTACGTAAAAAAGAGAAACGAAACTACTGATGTTTGTTTAAATTTACAAAAGAGAAAAAATTCACGAATAAGAGATAAATAAATACGTAGCTAATTATACATGTACTTTGTATATTTTTAATAGTATATAGATAATCGAAACAAGTTAATATAAAGGAAATGTCGGTATAAAGAAAAACTACTAATATCATATAATTAATAGTAATTGTAGAAAAGAATTTAAGAATTCTTAAAAATTAAAGCAATATATTAAATTACATGAGTTGCTAATTGATAATCACTGCAATCACTTTTAAAGTTTTTAATGTTACTTGTAATATTATCCAAATTCTGTAATTCTATTTCAAAAGTATATGGTAAAAATAAAAAATATACTTTTACTTTATTCCATTTAATGTAATTTTCTTCACCGTTTGATAATATGTAATTATAAAAATAATAAAAAGCATTTATATTCAATTATTATTTGTCACTTTTAAATTTCAACAATTTCAACGAATGAAAAGATAGGATAGAAATATCTTAAAAGATAGAGATGAAATATTTTTCCGTAATATTCTCCACCGAGAGGTAATGAACCGTTTGACAAGTCCTTAAGGAGCGTCTAAAGTATCACTCAAAGATAATTTCACAAAGGCAGGACACCCTTGATGCTGCCCTGGTATACATAGTGCATCTTGGAAAGTAATTAATCATAGACCCTTAAGTTTGTCTATCGAGGACAATTAACAGAGTTCTTGGAAAATTAAAATATAGCTCAGCAATATTTCAAAACCAAAACTGTTAGGAAAGAACAATTATTCAAAGTCGAGAATGAAGATATGATAATACGACACGAAGCAAAGAAGTTATTAAATACATAAAGCTAAGTCTTGTTTTATTTAGTAATATCTTTTACTTGTATTTTAATCTAAGTAAAGATCCGATAAAAATATTTCTTTGAAATTTATTATAACTATATCAATTGTTTAAATATTATATTAAAATGGATGATAAATGATGCAACACAATAGTTTTTCAAAAATTGCAATTTATCAGTACTTTATGAAGTTGTAATAACCGGGTTCGCTTAAACTGTACAATTATACCTAACGTTTATCTCACTATGGCAACCAAATTTATGAACATTGTGTTATATTACGAACATTTATGGTAGGTGGTGGGTATCACTTTATCTTACTCCCATTCTCGCATCATCCCTTTCAGTAAGGGGTTCTCAGTCCTCGTTTATCTTTCAACCAAATCACTGGTCATAATTTAGGAAACAGAACGCCCTTTTGTCTAACATTCCACTTGCGTGTCGAGCTAGTAGTCAATCTGTTGTATAAGCCCGACAATCATGTAACACGCGTTATGTTTGTGCTTTGAAAGGATACAAACAAGAAATAACAATTTGTTTAAGTTAATAGAATTAATACAGTATTGTATGTATGTATGTATGTATGTATGTATGTATGTATGTATGTGTATATATATATATATATACATAATTAAAAAATTATTAAATAATAATTTTCACATATACAATATTACTATTATAAAAAATGATATTTTACATATAATAAAACTATTATAATACTAAAAGATTATAAAAATAATGATAATAGAAGCAAAGTAAATTTACGTAAGGATAATCTAGCATTTATATCATTCTACAACAAGCAAGAGGCGATATTAGATTTNGTGATAAATGTTGCTGGAAATTATACATTAAACGCAGTTCAAATTCATTACACAGCCTTGCACTTAGCGGGAAACGCTGTAATTTGCATATTTCTCTCTGTAAGATTATTCCTCTCATCACTGAATACGTCGCACAGTTAGTTGAGCACAAGACAACGTCACAATCAAAATTTACATTTTATTGTATTAGTAAGCATCACAACGTGATATCATCCAAATATTCCATAATTTTTTTTACTTTTCAACAACAAACATTCTTTAATCTCCATATACAGCACTAAATATTAGAGAAATTTACTCTTTTCTATCACGACATGATATGTTTTTCACTGAGATTTAATTCAACCAAGAGAAATACGAAATCCAGGGTTGAAACAGACCACAGTGGAATTACCATAGTCAAGCAAACTTGGCAGAAAGTTTTTAGTAGAAAGCAATAACCGACAGTCCTGTGAGAACGTTCCGACGCCTCCGCAAATGTATTCATTTGGAGTCAGCGCGGCAATGTTCCTCTTTTTAAAGATTCATTTAATTAACCGCAAGAACACCAAAGCGGACGAGAAAAGCTATGTTGTTGAAATTTTTTATTTTTACAAACATGAAAAAATTTTAAATATAATTATTTTTCTTACATAAGCTACAATTTCTTTAATGCTACCCAAAGTCACGTTTTTGACAATATATGTGAAAATTATTGAAATTGATGGGATTATCATAGTTATAACTTTAACTAATACATAGTTCTATCTTTATTTTTTAAAGAATAAATAAATATGACTGTCTTTAGCAGTTACAAAACAGAAAACAATTCCAAATTATTAAAAAACGACGTATTTGATTTTCTTTAATTATTCTCATTTATTATTGTTTATACTTATTAACCAACAAACAGTCGCACAAATAACCAACAATGACGAATGCCACGTATAAGTTTTACGCCAATCATGTCTCATATTCTCTGGACTATCTCTTTTCTTGCCGTCCCAGTAGATCTTTTCGACGATATCTGAAAGCCTCCAGGGTTTCTTTCCCGCTATAACTCGGAAGAAGCTAAATGTACGTTGAGGGGTATCAGCTAATGGAATTGATGCATCCCATGAATCGATCATTGTGACCGTATCGCTCGATTACATCTCATCCTGTATCACTTTTATTTGTTATCAAATAACACAATAACTTATACTGATATTCTAAAGATGTGTTTATAATTATTAAAAGAATTATGAATATTTTATCCTATCAATCACCTGTTTTAAAGAGACATTATTTTCAACTGATATTAATTTAAAAAATAAATGAAAATATTGCTGCGGAAGTCCATAATTAGAAATGTCTTTACTATAGTTTAATAATACTTTCGCAAATATCGATTTATTGTAGCATTAGATGAAGTTACTCATTTATTTAAAGAAACTTTCGATATTTACGCTTCTCAAACTATAGATATTGATGTGCAATATCGTTTAAAATATAACTCGATTGTGTAACTTCGCGTGTAAAATTTAAAGTGTTCTCACTCAACACCAATATATATATATGAATGTCTCGCAGAAATGTCGAGGATATTGGTTGTGCTTGTTTTAAAATAGAATTTCTCTTGTTATAGATTCAATACACTTCCATCTAAATCTATATAATTATATCTGCAATCGTCACTCCACGATGAAATCTCGGTAGATATTTTCTTAATGAAAACATAACAATGCTTTCGAAAAAGATTACACATCACGATAATATGACGAGTTGTTTTAAAATAAAATATTATTTTAAATCTATTTTGTCTTAAATAATTAAAATATACTGCGTTCTCCATTTTTCTAAAAAAAATTTCTTTTATAGTGAGTATTTGAACTTAGAGACGTAAATTGATCTGATCTTTAATTAAATATGAATTGTAACTAATTATGTAAAAAACACTTCTACCGGATGTACAATGTTTAGCGCAAATCTTCTTAGTAGCAACGACATTTCCTGCATCTTTGACGCAAACGTCTGGCTTTGCATAAGCCGCTTAGAATTTGTGCACGCGCATGTGCCGGCTTCCGAACACGCACACGCACCTAAAGCGTAGCAACATGAGATACGGATTTAAACAAATACGGCAGCGGTAACTCTGATATATTGGCGGATTAGGAATTCGGCGTCGCCATTGAAACAGGATTTTCCTTCCCTCTAACAGAATTCCTCAGCAAGGAAATTTTGCTGTCGTAAAACTCGTGCAATCCGAGAGATGGGCCGCCACAATGACGAACTTCTAACTGCGTCTTACATTCAGAAAACGACCACTCGCCATTTGCCGTTCCGAGAATTTTTTTATGGTAAACCGTTACCCCGCTTTATGTAGCTGCGTTAGTACTGTCGCGTAGCGACTGCAGTAATGATCTAGAGATGGGATTTTACAAGAACTCTTCCAGATTACTTGAAAAGAATGCTCGGTTACAAGAGATTGCAATTTCGTGCAACTTTTTATACAGGAGGAATTTAATTTTTTTATTAACAAAATCGAAGCAATCGAAATATAAAAGTAATAAGAAAATGTAATAAATAAATTATGATGACTAGCAAACTACAATAAATTATAACATAAAAACCTATTTAATAATAATATTACAATGTGTCTAATTCAATGTAATAAAATATTAAGAAATATATTTTGTTAAAATAAAAGATAATTATTATATTTCATTTTTAGAATATGTTTGCGCTCATAGACCAGATATACTCTACATTTTGAACAAAAATAGGTATGGAAGATTTACAACGTCTTTTGTCTACCTGATAAACGGTGCTGGATTCTCGCGAGATTCTCACAATAATGGAGTACGCGCATTGTGGCGAACACAATGACGATCTCGTCTGGACATCTCAAAAACGAGTGTCTTTGGCAGTTCAACGGAATTTGTGAACAGATATCGGTAAAAATATCGTTAAATCATGTAGTAGTACATGTCCATAATATTTTGGAAATATTTTATGATGCGTTATCTCATTGTATTAATATGTTAGAATTGTTATATTAGTTCGTTAATACACTGCACATTTGTCGAATAAATCTAAGTATTATTCAAGATTTATAAATTCAAAATTAAATTTCTAAATTTAGTAATTCAAGATTATTTTCTAAGTTAATAATCGCGATAACAATAATAATTTATTAAATTTGCAAGGAAATAAGTAATTACAAATAAATAAAATAGAATACTGATTGACTAAATTATTTCAATTGCAAGAATTTACGAGAATACGATGCAATAATGATCGGTATATCTGTAATATTGTCTTATATGTAGGTGACGTAAAGTCGTCCTTTCGTTTTGCGGTTTCCGTCCCTTTGGTATTGACTTACGTTTTTCACATATCTCTGTCGTTCCTTATAATCTCATGAGAAAGGATTTCGAGATAAATTGACATAGCATCAACACTTTGGAGATATTGCGATTTACACACAATAAATGAAATGTTTTTCCTCTCCAATTATTACATAATTTTAATTACATACAAAAATTGCTATGTTACATAATATTTATTATTTATAAATCTCGCAGTTTAAGTTTTTAGTCCAGATTGATATTATTTCATGATATAATCGAAAAAATATATACATTGTATATATGTATGTAAATCGAAATATTTATTTCATAAAGACTAAATATGATAAAGAATATCAATTTTGAATATTGTACGAATTTTTTGACAATAAGACTTACATAATGCATAACAATGTGGCACAAATATCACAGGAATGTTAAAGAAATATGTTAACTTCACTTGGATCTCAAAGACGTATTTTATCTTGACATTTCAGCTTGAAGGAATTTCTGTTGAAAATATATTTCCGTCCCAGTGGCGTGCCAACAAAAATCATCATAAATGAATGTGATTGTATCCGATGCTTTGCAATTGCAGGTGTTTGTAAATGTCAGATAGTAGCCGTCACAAGTTTTCTGCGCGGAAACTTTTTGTTTGGGAGCATACTTTAGGAAAGTTTGATGTAGCAACGAGAATGCATCAGTGGAAGTGTTACAGAATTTATGAAGTCTTGACAATGTGACCTGATACTATCCTCGTAAAGACCTTTCTCGTAACCTCACCCCACTTTTTCCAGACTTCCGTTTCTTCTCCCTGCATAACGACGGAGCTCGAAAAACCGTCCGCAATTGGCAGAAGATCGATTACAATAGATGAGGCTAAGTACTACCCTTGGGAAATTACAGAAATTCCTGACAGCAAAAATTGAATTCGACTCCGTCTCTAATGAGCATTGGATTTATGTAAAAAATCGACAGCGATACCACGAAGAATTCCTGCGGGATAGTGGGCGTTCCTGATGTAATATACTCGATTAAACGAAAATCGAATTAGTATCGAATTTACATTAAATCCACAAGTGCACTAGATACTGGATTGTTACTATTACTATTTTATGCGCAGTAGCAAATAAATAAATATCATAAGTAAAAAGAACAAATATAAAAAAGAATAAATGTCATCAAAATAATATCGATCGCACAGTTACATCGCGTCAGTTGTTATTAACGATATCTGCGGTTCCAATATCTGCGGTTTTGAATTTCGTAACTACTTTATCACTGCCAATTCGAACACCATCCGAATTTGTCTATGCCACAGTGAAACCGCATGACTTTTTATATTCTTTTATTCAATATGTTTGTCGATGCCTGAGACCACGATACGCGGTGAATGTTAAATAAAATTGACGTGCATAACGCTTGTGGAACAAAGCTATTATATTTATCTACCTATACATCTCTATTGTAAAATAAATAAACAAAATAAATAATAAAGCTACTTATTATTCCAACCGTTTATCTTTCATTATTTTCTGTCATACTGTATATTCGTTTTTACAATATTTTTTTATATACCTAGTTTTTCATATATAGTTTTGAAAGAGAGAGAGAGAAAGAGAGAGAGAGAGAATTAAAATATTAAAGGTTGTTGCATAAAAGTTAAATTATTAAAAGACGCATGCATATGTTATATAAATTATTCAATTCTTACATTAATAGATAGAAATGGTGTTACTACATATTTAATAATTTTATGTAATATGTAAAATGGTTATATAATAATTTTTATCTTTGATCGTTTAATTTTGTGATTTTAATTAAAAATTGATTGAGCATATTATTAAATTCTTAATAAATCATACAATTATGTGGTGAAAATGGATTAGCGTCTTTAAAATTGATTTTCGCATCTATCATCTTAGAAATTTGTTATTAATTTTCTAATATCCGCATGCAAGATAGAACGGTCCATTTTCAATTCCGAGAGTGTAAGCCTCTAACTTCCAGACCTTCCATTACGGTCCTTCTCATCGTCCGCGGAAATCTGTTTATCTGAATCACCACGACGCGCTTGGCACACTTCCTCGGTTTTCCCCAAGTTTGCTCGGGCTAAGCTGCCAAATTGGCCGCCATTACTCATACGTGAATCGCGAAAATAAAACGAGGAGAAACAACAATAGCAAAAGAGTAGTTGTAGGCAGGGACAGCGAAAGAAGAACAAGAAAGGAAAATAAGTTAAAATCGCCGTATGAAATTAAATTATTGATATTATATTTGTGTTATTAGATATTTATGTAAATATGTAAAATTTATGCAAATAAAATAACAATGTACAAAAGTAATAAGTATTCTTCGTCAGCGACACGTAAAAATATTTTCTCTCTACATTTTGAAAAAAGTTAAAAACCCGTGAAACTTTTCTCACTGTCGTACTCGTTCATAATATTAACGTAACTTTTGTGAAAGTTTTCTCGTGTTGAGATCGATCGCGTTAACTTATGGAAGAAACAAATCATGTATCACATAGGAGCGCGAAAATACACAATGGCGTATTGGATATACATTTGTGACAGATCACATGCCCTTTTATGTTACTGCATTGCGTCATCTCTACACGTCGACGGCTTACCACGTGTTACTACGATTTCTTCTTTCTTTCAGTCTGTGTCTGCTCTTATATTTTCAAGTGAACGTCGCTGAAAATGCCTTCTCTTCCACTTTAGCTCTTTCTAGGAGCATTTCTGCGTCAATAATAATAAGACTTTCCGCGTTCTAGCAAACTACTCTAACGCAACTTTTATTAAGCGACTGAAACAGTTTTTACTAATGCTTTACTACATCACACGCGTGTACTCGCAGCATTTTATCGTGTGCATGAAATAAAAAAAACACATACACAGAACTAGCAATTCGCAGTAAGCAGTCAACATAAGTAGAAGTTGTACCGTACCGCAACGGCTGCAGTAGTAACGTTCACCAATAGACAGACATCGCGTTTAACTCTCGACGTTGTTGGCAGAGATTTTGATAATATTTTTAATAGAACTGCACACTATATACAACACGACTCAGAACATGCATTTGAAAAATGCGAGCATAGCTTTTCTATCTAATAATTTATCTTACGAAGAGAGTTTTCGCGAGACTAAAATATAGCTGTGCAATTTAAGCTTCCTATTATTTATTACTCAACAAAATGAGTTCTCCCCGTAGAATAAGATTTAAACATTAAAATATTGTCCATGTTTTTTTCTTTTACGACGTCGCTTCTCGTTGACATCACTTCTCATCTTATATTCGCCGGTGTTTTTGTATGTGATATTCCTCTTATTCGCAAATTTTTATACGACAAGAAGCTTCGCGATGTTTCGTAGCTCTGATAAATTTTGCCTATACTTAGTGAACTTGATGTCTAGTTGGATAATATTTTTGCTGCATAACCTCCCGTGTGCAAATTTTTAATAAAACCGCGCATCCGCCGAGCGCGGTGTCTATATTATTTCGCGAAACATCCGCTTGAGAATATCGCCGGGCTTTCTTGAACATAAGCAACGGAAAATACACTATCTCCGGAAACCGGTATGAGATGCAGCTGAAACAACAAAAGCGCGATTACGCTAATAAAAAGAAGTAGAGTCACTTTAAACGAGATCTAATAACTTGTGACCTGAAAAGTTTCGAAAAATATGGCAAGATTTTCCCGGATAGTAACATTTTGATAAATATTTTTTTATATAAAATATAAACTATCATTGTATACCTATTAATTATTGCATATTTAAAAGATAAACTGAGAATTTAGGAACAAAATTTCAAAACTTTATATCATATCTAAATTCCAATTTTCATAAAAATCTACGAATATTAATTTACTTCTACTGTAATAATTATAAAATATTAATTACAAAATATTTAAATGATTCATATCTTTTAGCTTTTACAATGATTATCTGGATATCTTACTCTATATATTTTTATTTTATACAAGAATTTTTTCTAATTTAATTTAAAATTGAAATAAAAGTGCGAACACAGATTCATAAATTGATTTCGCATGTGTTATATGCGTTGACGTAAAAAGAACGCTCCCAACGGCAGTAACAATAACGTGGTTATTACATGGCGTGTCCTCGGATAATCAAACAAAACGAAAGTACAGGAAAAAAGTTTCTCCCCGCACCGTTGGCAGCGAAACGCGGCTTCGCTCGCAAAACTTTATTATCGGGTCGCCATCGTGCTGAAAAAGAGGCGGCAGAACGATAGAGCGTATCCGCTGCATCACGGAAGTATACGCGGTCGCTTTATTTTCAGTGTTCCGCAGGATCGTAGAAAAGTTTGCTGTTGGAGTTAAGGACGTGTCGTATAATGCATATATAAAACAGCTCAATGAAAAGCTAATATGTGCGACCCCACAGCGATATTGGAAAAAAATCAATTCTACATCAATTAGAATTTTATTTAGTGTTCAGAATTATCGGCTTAATAAGAATAATAATTTAGCAGCAATTTCATAAATTTCTGATTAACATTTTCCTTCAAAAGTAGAAAAACAGAGAATAGTTGTTTATATGTATTATACATAGTAAAATGTTTTTAAAAGATTAAAATTTTCTAACAATTACAAAATTTAATAGACAATTGTAATAATTCAGCGAATTATGTAATTCTTATTTCTGTACGTTTATTTCTAGATATTATCGAGTTTACGAATTACCACTCCAACGTAGATAAGCTTCTCCTTGAAACTTCCTTTATTAATTATATACAGGTGAAAATTTCCCATAAGCCCCTGGATTAATGTGATAATCCTGAGGAGCTCAACATATAAAAATAATATACAGATCCCACACACGAGAGAGCGAGGGATTACATTAACGCGATGAAGTAGCTATACTTCGCGCGAACATGAATCATAGAAGAAAGTGTGCCGAAAAGGTAGGTAAGTTATTGTGATCGGATACGAAATAACATCAGAGGGGAGAAAGCATTCGAACTAAATCCTTAGTGAATGTCAGACAGAAACAGAAAGATGCTGTCAAAATGTGAGAAAGAAAGTGCAAGATTTATGACTTTGTACCAATATCGATACGAAGCCATAAATCAGTTATTATTTAACTTTTGTTCTTCGTAACCCTATTTCCTTTACTTTCTCAAGTCGTAAATCAACTGTCTTGTGTGCCATATAAGGTATAATTTATTAACAATAAAATCACAAATATATAAAATATAAAAATATACTAGTTAAAAATAATTTCTAAAAAACTCCAGTTATATATCGACAAACATAAATGAAATCTCATGTAAAACATAATATAATTATTTATTAAGAATAACTTAGATTAAAAAATAAATTACTTTTTATTACTATGTATACGCTATATTAAAATAAAAGATAATATTGTCACGTTTTTTATACGTAATTAATTTAAAAAATTGCAATATTTTTATTTTGATTAAAAAAAAGGCGGAAATGTGATATCAAAGAGATCAATATGACAATGTATGGTCCTCGGCATCCATTGCAGTTCACAATGGTTTATGTGCTGTCACGTTGGCGTAGCACTATATGTTATTGTGCTAATGCCTGTGTGTCAGACACGCGTATGCACGCACCTATGCTGATATGATTGCATGTGTGAAGGTGAACGTTGCATCGCATGTGCATCGCTGTTACGAAAATGGCACGAACGAGAACGAATATGTCACAGTTCCGGATAATTGACCGTCACTCTCGTCATCCCTTCCCGCGAAGAAACGTTTTTTTTATTGAAAGATTTGAAAAAAATAGTTGTTTGTTCTTTAACACTATTACGTCAAAGTGTTTTAAAACGAACGCGAATCGTTCTAAATTTTGCATGAAGTTGGACAACTAATTTTAACAAAATGACTCACCTTTCACGTCGAACGTTCGCATTAAATAAAATGGATAGAGCGTGAGCCGTTCCATCAAGATACGTCATCGAAGATTAGACATATATTTTTCACGACATCGCATTTCTTAAAGTCTCTTATATGAAAGCCGCGAGTGAATGTATCGTTCTTTTCAATTTGGTAGGTTAGCTTTATTTGAAGCCATCGAAGAGTACGGTAATATAATGTTGAAGATAATATTCCGGAATTTTCTCTCTTAACTAAAGTATATACGGAAAATAAAGTAACGAGCGAACTTCATTACAAGCGAACAACTTTTATTTTTATACTCATGATGGATAGCTAAATTAATATCACTTCGTTATTTTGCAGACGAGAAGTATTCATGAGACGCTACAGTGACGATAGTAAAATAAAGTATGAAAGTCATACAAACGACGTAGAATAATTACGAACGAATGAAAAATTCACGAGTGTCCGATTGCATAAGAGATAAAAATATTATTTCGCCAAACGCAAACATTTCGATAAGTGTCATTTACGTGAAAATTTAATTCTATTTAACATCGTCAGAATTAAATATAAATAGCAATTCTGTGATATTGAAAAAATTCAATAAGTGAACCACATTGAAATGTTTGGCAGCTAATTCAATTCCGAATATTGCACGAGAGCATTTATTATATTGCCCAGAATTAGAATATTAATTCCAATGAATAAAACCAATATGAAAATATGTTGAGTTTTTTTGTTACCTCAATTAATTGACTTTCTTATATATGGATTTGAATTACGCGGACTCTAAATAGATCCAATTGAACTGTCAGCTTGCGAGATAAACTTAACTTTTTAGGTAAATTTACCTCGGAAAATCTAGCACAGCAGCTTAAAACGTATAAGGTTACTCGCCGTTAAAGCTCCGTTTTAACAACAACGTGCGTACGGCAGTGCGAAAGCGTCCACTAATGAAACGCACAATTAACTGTTATCGCCGTCCTGCACCCTGGAACTTCGCTAATCGAATTTTCGTGCGATTACGCGCATTTTCCCGTTCAATGCGAAACGCACATTAACCCTTCCCGTAAGCAAATTACGCAATTGGCCTCTTGCCTTGTCACTGGTGATCAATCGCACGACATTCGATAGTCATTGATTAATTGGAATTAAATTGATGCAACTTGTAATTGTGTAGAACATGCAGCAACTGTGTGCATGTTAAATTGCAATTGCTTTGTAATACAATTAACTACAGCAATAGTAAAATTCATTATTATATAGAGAGAGCTCTTATACATATATAAAATAACATATATAAAATGTTTTTGCAATTTTTATTTGGAAGAAGCGAAAAAGAAAGAAAAGTTAAATAAAAAAATTGTTTTCGATATTGTGGTTTTAAATTAATTTTAAATCATACATTCTATTCAAGCGGCTACAAAAATTCGAACGCTACAATGCCCATGTTGTACGTTGTGAAATTGAAGCTTTAAAGAATTAATGAAGCCTCTGCGAATTATGCGGAAAGAATAGTTCGCACAGAGGCTTGTTCTCACAAGAAATAGCCGAACGAGAGGTGCGTCTATATTCGGCTCGATCTACAAATGGAACATGAATGCAAGTAGCGCTGAATGGTAAACGGTATAACAGCAGGAAGATGAGTCTAAAGCAGTAGTTGACGCGGAGAGCTCGATTTACTTCACGCGACGAGCAATTTGACGGAGTGCGCCATAAAGGAAAGTTCCTCCAGTTCAAGAGAAAGCATTCTTGCTAGTGCAATTTTGATAATAGCGATCCGTACGACATCAGATATCATTGTCGATCAGGTCTATCGTTCACAGTCTATAGAGAATGTCTATAGAGAACCTCTAAGACAGTTTCAGCAGTTGATGATGCTATTCTGTGATTTGAAATAATAAATTGTACCATTTTTCCGAGATATCACATTTCTTCATTCTTGTTTTCTTTTTAATTTTCTCCTAGTGTCGTGTCCGATTGTAGATAAATCCTCTCTACATGTAGATATATACGTTAGATTTTTATTTTCCAATCGCATTGATTAATTAAACAACATTGGTTATTGCAGTTCGCGTGATTAATTTAGAGTTATTAATAGATTGAATTACAAATAATTTGTAATATATTTGTTTATGAAATTATAATCTCTATATATCTTTATATGTACACATGTATATCTAATATTAATACATCTCTCTTTATAAAAGATTTTTTCCCTTTTTGATAATAATCTATTTAAAAAAAAAATTGTTTTGTTAAAAGCAATGACGAGAAAAAATTTAGTTTAATGTAAAAGAAAAAATATTTAGAGTAAGAGATAACGGTTTAATAAATAAATAGTCGGTTTTAATTATTTTAAGAGATGTAACCACGGACATAATCTCAGATTAATCCTCGTTCTGAGCCTCTCATGCGCCAGTTTAATACGTACTCTAGGCATATTGATTACAGACGCTTAACAATGGACGCGTCGGTTTGCAGTCGCTGTTCCATTTATGCCAATTTCCCCCGAAGCAGTTCCAAGCTGCTTCGTTACTGCTCATTGAATGTATTCCAGCAATCTTATTAGTCGAACCTTAGTCGGCGCGCCGGTGGACCAACTGAAACGCTTTGATAATTCTCCGTGGCTTTCAATGCACATGCCTTGATTTCGCAACCACCAATGCAATTATAATTTCGCTATTACCATTCGATATTACTTTAGAAGCTTGAAATTTCGATTTTCCCGTTTATGGTATCTCATACATGTAAATTAAATTTTCATTGAAAATAATAGTACTGCACGGTAAAGTACAGTTATGATTTATAAGAATATGATTTATACATAAAAAATATAAGAAATGAAAATTTATCTAGAAAAATATATTTCGTTTCTTTTATGTAACTATGCTGCAATTCTGTAATTTTTAACGACAGTTACGATATCGTTATAATATCGTTGCGCAGCTTTGTCACATAGTAAACTGTCGTTAGGAGTTACAGAATCGCAGCATAAGTTTAATCAAATAATACAAACAAAACATAAATCATAAACAGCACATACAGAATTTCTCAATTTCACAATACAAATGTAAATAAGAATAACAAAATATTTTTATAAAATATGTAAGTTTTACAAATATCCAGAGCTCGTACGACCCATTTTTTTCTGGCAGTGTCGTATTCGAATTTTTTACAACAGCTATGTAACCTCAGAGCTGTTTGCGGCCGTTTAAATACGTGACTTCGTGCCGCGAATAACTGATATTGTGGAAACAGAGGAGTAAAATATATTCTCGCATGAGAAGCAGACAATGACGTCATTCTAGAAACTAATTTCAATCCTCCAAATCGTCTCCGAATCCTATTTCGCTCCAAATCTGAAAACGGATAAAAAATAATTCTCTCCCTTTCGTTTTTTCTCTCTTACACAATCGAAGGTAGATTATATTAAAAGCTTTAATACTGTGAAACTTTAAATCCCGATTTACAAAAAAGTGGCTATTGTTTCAATAACTTTTATTACTCGATAAAAGGATCATCGACTTTCGGATAATCATGAATTTCTATAGAGAATCTCTAAATGTGTGTTGTTATAATATATACATATATACAGGATGTCCGCAAATTCGCGCATTCGGTGCACGTGGCGTGATACTTTATGGTAAAAGAAACAACTTTTTCCTTTAGCAAAATTCCACCCGACAAGTAGTTTTCGCATGCGAGCAGGTTGAACTTAACGAATAAGCGCGTTTATCCATGTGGTATGCAGGGCCGTCGCGCGCTTCTCACTCACTTGTTCATTGAAAAATAAAGTCGTATGTAAATAGTAATAAGCTTTACGAGCTAAACATCTTATTA